>JAQHUG010000164.1:3476318-3491912 GCA_028555095.1 Dicrostonyx torquatus
GCAGGGTTTCTCTGTAGCTTTGGAGCCTGTCCTGGAAGTAGACCAAGCTGGCCTTGAACTCATAGAGACCCACCTGCCTCAGCCTCCCAAGTGCTGGGATTAAAGGTGTGCACCACCACCACCAGGCTGAGTTATAATTTCTTATGCAAACTTAATAATGGAGAATAATGGAAAATTCTACAAAGGAATAAGATGTATGCAGTTGAATTTAAAAGAACCGGAGCAGGAGTGTTACGCTTTGTTTCTAAACTATCCATTTGTTTTATTAGAATTACATTCATTTCAATACTTGTTCAGTTGATGAATCTTTCAGGTATCCAGAATAATGTCTGCAAGAAATAAATTGTAGTTATATAAAAGCCTTAACGTGGAAAAAAATGACTCTTTCGACTGCCTTACAATGTGACTAGCTCTCCTTTCCAGACATACTGGTTTCTTTAGTCTGTTAATTAAGTAATGCCTTAATAGTGTCCTACTGTTTCTGAAGAGTAGAACTTACAGGGTCTTCTAGAGCTTTTAATACAATGTAATGAATAGAAATTTAATTGTTAGGTATTAAACCTGATTGTACATTAATAATTTAGACATGCAAAGAATAATCTGGCTTGCTGATGTGTGGGAAAACATGACTGCACCATCAGTATATTTATGGTTACTTAAGGTTTTTTATTGTTTTATGTAACCAGTTATCCAGAACCTGGACTTCCTGACCATAACATGACCTCCAAGGACCGTGTTGCATATTTAACACTGAATGAGAAGTACAGATGTTGAGTTCCAAAAAGTACTGCTTTTTAAGAGAAATTTTTGAGGCAAAAGGCAAATATTTTGGTTTCAAGCCTGTGAGCACACTCATCTAGAGGAATGAATATAGAATTAAAACATTGAGACTCTTGGAATAAAACTGTCAGACCAGTGACTTATTTCATTGAGTTCACATTTTGTGTTCACTTTGCCTTTCAAAGCAGGAATATCTTATGAAACTGAATGAGTGCTTTTAACTGTCATGCTGGTGCTTAAAGACATATTAAGCTGATGTATAACTAACTTATTTTTAAGGAAAGGAGCATGGACAGGGCAAACAGGCCTTTCCTAGGACATGTGATTAACTGATGCTGTCAAGTCTTCCAAGTTTGCAGTGTAAATAATGTGTAACAATGTGACGTTGCTATTTTCTAATAAGGAATGGATGAATGCTTCATTTATTACACTTATTTCATGATAAAAGTTTTCACCCACACTGAGTATCCTTCAAACCTTGCAAAATAATCTATTGCATACAAGTTGATTATTTCTTACCTGAAATGGTTGGGACCACAAGTATGTTAGGATTCTTTTTTAAACATTGGAATTATTTTCATATGGGATATTCTGTATGAACCTCATATATATCATATGAAAGCAAATTGGTCTTCATATACTTGCATTTGACTGTGACTTGTCAGTTGGTCTGATATGGAACTTTCCATGTAGCATTATGTTAGCTCTCTCAAGTTTCCAATTCTGAAGCTTTTTAAAACTTTGGATTTTCAGACGAGTGATGCCTAAATAAGTCATTTCGGGTGTGGAGTGAGTGGGTACTACAAGAACTGTTGTTACTGGTTTATTGTAGAAATTGATAGGTGTACCAAATAAATTTTATGCATATCAAATGTCTTTTTAATCCTTTTAAGAAACATTAATCTTAAGGTTATAATATGCCTTATTTGTAAAACCCAGAAGTAATCTATTATAATTCAAAAGATAAAAAATTTGACTTTCCATAATAAACATTGTCCTTTTTTCTCTAGCTGCATTGCTTAAGGTATATGTAGTTGCAGATTCTTTGCCAACCACGTTCCATCAAAGGATCAAGACAATTGATTTTCATCAAAGAGCAAACATTTTTAATCATTAGTGTATGTGGGGACAGGGCAGTGAAAATTACAGCACAGGACGTGTGTTCCAGTCGTCAGACTTGGGTCTTTCAGCTCGGTACAAACACCTTTCTGAAACTGGGTTTTGCTTTAGGTTCATATTACCCTTTTTAGGGCCATATGGTACGGAGAAAAGAGTGTGAGAGTCAGTGTTATAGACATTGAAAGCCTGCGTGGTGTATACACCTGTAATCTCACACATTTAAGGTCAGACTGGGCAACAGAGCAAGACCCTCAAAATAAAAAGCAACGTTTGTAGCTTGGAGTCTTCCCCATTCCCCTACTGTCCTGGCTAGGCAAGTAAGGAGCTTAGAAAACCCTGAGGGGTCCAGAAGAAGCCCACACATGTTATTAAGAATAGCCTTTGCATATTGTCTCAATACTGAACTCCATTCCAGGTGACTTACAGTCTCCATTTATCAGTACATCCTAAAGACCCAAGGTTCCAGTCACTTGTCCCCTACCTGATAAGTCATGGGGACTTGAACATTTCTTTCCCTTATTCTAATAAAGTACCAGTTAAGAAATTCACTTCAGTTTTACCAAACGTGTGGTCCTTTCCTGGTCTTCCCCCAGGCAGCCAGAATCAAGAGTTCAAATTAAAGTTCTATGTTGGCGTAGGTTGTCAACTTTAGGGCAGCAGCAGACTTCAGCGCTTGCTTACATCTCTGGAAATCTACCCTGCTCCAGGATTTTTATGTATTCCCCTTCAGTAGCCACGACTTTCAAAACCAGCTTTTTAAAAACTGTGCATCAAAAAGAATCTGTACACGTGTTATTATTGGAGATCAAACCAGGGACCTTGCACATGCTGGGTGCTATTTTCCACTAAGCACCATACCCCCAAAAGAAAAAAATATTATGTCCTTTAGGCTGAGCAGTATCTCAGCTGGTAGAGAGCACCTGTTGCACAGACTGGAGGTCTGGCCCGGAACTCGACTGAGGTGGAAGGAGAAAACTAGCTCCAGAGCTGTTCTGACCTCCACGTGGCATGCATGCATACCCTCCTCCCAACACACAAGTTATATCTCGTGTGTGTGTGTGTGTGTGTGTGTGTGTGTTTCTGCATTGCACCCAGCATTTCCTGACATTTCTCTTTGTTCACTTAAGCATATGCCTGCACATGATCTGTGTGAGAGCAAGCCCACAATTGTGCAAGTCAAGCACAAGTTTCAGGAGCTATTTCTCTCCTTCCACTGTGGGTCCCAGAGACTGAACTCGGATCATGAGGCTTGCTGGGCAAGCACTTTTACCCACGGAATCATCTCACATTCATCATTTCAAGTACTCAGAGAGGCGAGAAGACTTTATCCTTACAGTCTCCACAAAGACGTTTACTCTGCTACGAGGCGGGACCGCGTCACTTCTTTCACCTCTAGCATCTGTTGATGAATGGAGTCCTGGTTTGCAAATCAGTTCCTTTTGAAGCAATGCTACACCCCAAGAAGGAATCTTTAGATTTTTTTTAAGTCATTGGAAATAAAATTCAAAATATCTATTAGGTAAGTACTGGAAGCACTTCTTACTTTTTAAAATAAAATCATAAATGATAATAAGACATCCTGTTACCATCTACTGATAAGGCTTATCTTAGAACAAGTCCCATTCATGTTCTGTTTTCCACATGCTGAGGAAGAACTTGAGGATTAGTTCTATAATCAGTGGTAAGGTACCTGCCTTCTATTCAGGCCCTGGACCAGAGTCAGATTACCACAAAAAGTTCTTCAAAGCCAAGTACCATATTATCACCTGGTAAATATAGCTATGCATTAAAGTAACCTGCCTCTGACCTTCTATCTAAATCTGATTAACAGAAGCAACAAGGACAGTTTTTACCTTTCTCATGCATAACAGAATTCCTCTACTCTCTGAGTTTTACAACGACAAAAATATAAAACTTCTCATGATATAATGCAAAACAAACGAATAAAAATACGCTGCTTTATTTTCCTGCCAACATCAAATGAGGATTTTCTTGCTGCATCATGACACTGCAGAGGGGAGAAGGGCAAGAGCACGGGTGTGGAGAGGAAGGGAACAAACTTAAGAACCACCTTTCTGTGCTAACTAAACCTGTAGTCTAGCACCAACCCATCTGCCCTTATGAGGCCTCACCTCTTACCATATCAGGACATACGTGTTTCTAACACATGAAGTCTGTGATGGATGAGGGACATTCAAACCATAGCAAGGACCTATAGTCTAAACTCCATCCAATACCTGGTTCCCTTAAACATTTCCAGACTGGGCATGGTGGATCAGTATTTAATCCAAGCCTGGGAAACAGGCATGAGGACTGAAGTGAGTCTGAGGGCAGCCTGGGCTACAGACTGGCCCTGTCTCCCCACCACACACACACACACACACACACACACACACACACACACAAATTCCAATAGCTGTTACACATTCTGAAATGTAGAACATCCCAACTGACAGCATGATAAAGTAACGTTTCTGGACTGTTCAAAAAGCTCATTCACACTATATTGAAACCTTTTGCCTTCTACCAATAGACATGTTTTCTTATCCCTGTAACTATGAAGTCATTAGCAGTTTGGTTTCCCAATTATAAACTTCATTCTGTCCTACATACTTAATGTCTCTGATGATCGTGAAGGGTTGTCAAGACATGATATCCCAACCTACTGCACATATACATCATATTAAATTTTAGAGAACTCACACATCAGTCCTGAAAGCTAGTGAATGTAAATTAATTCCTGAATACCAAAGGGAGTAAGAATTTCAACTGCTTACTTCCTCCTCATTATAAATTCATGAATAAATCCTTTATAAACATCTTAACTTTCAACGGAACTCCATCCTTTCAGTTTTACAAATCATCTCATGCTCAAAAACTAACTGGCCAGGAGGAAGATGGGGGGTCCACGGCAATTTATTCATTATTTTAAATCATCTTTATGAAGGCAATACACACTTAAAACATCCTCGAACAATTAAAGCGTGGGAATGCATTAACTAACACTTTACTGGTTACAGCGACCAAGTCATTCAACTTCTTTCCTCTTGCTTTTTTTAAAATTACATTGATGAACCAGTGGCAGCAATTTCCCTTCTTTGTGAAGCCTGTGAGTATCCATTGCACCTCCAATGAATGTTCCGTTGACAAATATTCTTGGAACCTGTTGAATAAGCAAAAATTAAATGAGGCCTAATCATAAGGGTCAGAACCAGTCCAATTTTGGAGAGAAATAAGAAAAAGTAACTTGCACAAAATTGCAATAGTAAAAGAGGTCAGGTTTAAATCCAAGACAATCTAATTCTAAAGCCCTTCCTCCTACACAACACATTAATTTTAAAACACAAAATGAGACAGGCGCTATGAGCCACCATGAGGTTCAGCGGAGTCTGCCTGACTTCGGGGCCTGAGTCAGAAAGGCTCAACTTTTCTTTTTATCTGTCTCTTTCTTTAGGCCAGATCCTAAGTACACTTTCTTCCGACACTTTGGGCTTCCCTCCTTTCCCACATATGGCTGCTTGTCTCCCATGTGTCTGACCTCTGTGCTGGCTTAAAGAGCGTGGCTTTGTTTCCTTTCCTCCTCTGTTCTTCTCCTTCAGGCAACTACTGAGGTTTTCAGCATGCCTGACCCAGGAGTTTGTCTTTTAAACTCTAATAAAACTGTCCTTGAGCAGAAAGGGAGGAGAAAGGGGAGGGACGGAGGGAAAGATAGGTAAGTATTAATGATGTTTAAATTGTTCCTTTCTACATGTTTACCAATGTCTTCTACAAACCTTTAAACAAGAACAGTAGCAACAATGAATATTTTTCTGACTATTCATATCATGAAAAGATAAAAACTTCCAGAGGCTAGAACAATGAGTATGAAGCACAGATAAGCACAGGAGGTTTCGAGACTGATAATAGTCTGTACTGTCCAAGAGGGGAAGGATAATCTTACCTTGCAAAGACCTCCAAAAGGACCTTAATATTCCACAGACATGCACTCATGACACCATTAGCTACCTCATCCATCCATCCTCCCTCCTCCCTCCCTCTCCCTCCCCCCCTCACTCTCTCTCTCTCTCTCTCTCTCTCTCTCACACACACACACACATAAACAGTAAAGTTAAAATGAACTATGCCATTTCCTATTCTATGAGCCTAGTTTCTTTGTACATCTACCATTTCTTGATCAACATGAGATCCACAGAAATATCAGGTTTGCTTTTTCTAGCAGGAAAGTCTAATGTCCAGGGACTGGCATGTCACCAGCTCATCACCAGGGATAGCAGGGCTGACGGTACACTCACAGTTCTTTCTCCAGTCATCTTATGAAGGGCATCTTGAAATTGGCTACCATATTCCAGCATATCCAGTTCTACAGCTTTATAGTTGACGTTCATGTCGTGGAAAATCTTTTTGGCCATTGAACAGTAAGAACAGGATGTTTTTGAGAAAATCACCACACAATTGTTAGAAATTGTTTCCTGAAATTAAAAAGAAGTAAAACATTCTCGTCTTAGATATTGCCTTTTGTAATGAAATCATAATTAGTGGAAGGAATGTGATTTTGGAGTGCAGAGCACAACTCTGTGCTCCAGCTAAGTTCCTATCATCTATCTATGGTATCTATTATAATATTATTAGATATTATAATAATACCTGAGGATATTATTTATTCCAAAAGCTGGCCATTAGAAACAAAAATGTATCCAAGCAGTGCCTGAGAATAGCATGAAGAACAAATACCAGTGAGAGCCAGTTCTCATACAGCAAGCACTCCTGCATATTCCCGATGTTGTAAAGTCATTTCAACTTCACTGTAATCTTAACGTAGATCCATTCTGTATTATTTGAACTGCACAGGGGAAGAAACTGAGGCACAGGGGAAGACAAGTAACTATCAGCTATCCTTGATCAATAAACAGATATGAGTCCAGGTACTTTGTCTGTATCATACTTCTCAAATGTTTAAGAGGTGTTTACTGCTTACTGCTGATGACTTCCAGTTGCAAGGAGATAATATGTCAGTTCTCCTTAAAATGCACAGCATCCCCAGGTGTGAACAACAGCTCATTTCCCCATTTCCATCCAGTAAAAGATGTACACTATGTAAACTATGCCTTCCAGCTGATCCTGGAAACGCTACTTCCAGAAAAGCTTGTTTGCTGGTTTCAAGATGAAATCATAAGCAATTTTCAAAATGGCTGCAATAGCAGCCTGGGCTGCAGTGTTCTCCAGGCCTTCACCACAATGCCTGGGCTTTGGCATGTGTCTGCACAGCCTGTAAAGTTTTCTTGTGTTCTTTATCTGGATGTCCAAGTCCTTGAGACAAGTTCAGCAGACAGCACTGGTATCCACGCAGGTTTTCAATGGACAAGTCTGGCACCTGAGCACCTGCCTGGGTGGTTCTCACATGGCACAGCATCATCAGGGACTTCAAGACGAAGACAAAGACACAAAGTGCAACAACCCAGACAAAGTGCTTCAGAACTTATAGGCACACCCTGAGGGGTCAAGGGATCCTGTCTCATCTCCTAGATGTGGGCAGGTTGGTCTACTTTATGTTCTTTCTCCTGCTTACTAAGTATTTAAAATTCTATCACAGGGAGCTCAGCCACACCAGACAGTACACTGCACTGATGAATCAGTTTCACAGTTAAAACTGAGCCTGAGAGGGTCCTTGTACTTTCCTCAAACTCCACACCCAAAGCCAGTAATCTTCTACCGTGCTATTAAGGCTAGAGGCACACTGAGTCTCTCATTTAGTCTTGAAGCAATGAGCACGCTGAATGCTCCCGTGGCACAGAAGCCCTAATGAAGAGATTCCAAAGTGAGTGGACCTCAAGATGATAGTGCCAGGGCTCTCGCAAACATTCCTCGTTTTCGTTCAAACTCATCCTTACTGAATGTTTCAGGGTGCTGTCTTTGTATTTTAAAATAGAGAATACCCCAAACAAGAAGTTTCTCACCTTGCTGCTGTATTCAAAAGACAGGGAGGCTAACTAAGACAAACTCAGTGCACTCTGTACACTGCTGGGGCGCAAAGCCCAGGACCTCATACATGCTAGGCTCATGCCCAACAACTGAGTTACACACTCAGTCCAAAGCAGTAACAAAATACAAGTAGAAGATAGTGAAGGAAAAAAAAAAAAGATATGCCTCATGAGCTTAAAGAAAAGGGAAAAAAAACATAGGCATTCTGGGGGTTTTGTTTTTGTTTTTATTTTTGTTTAGAAAGAGGGATCTCAGATGTATTGTCCAAAGGAGCCTGGAATTTTCTCTCCTCTTGCTGCAGCTTCCCAAGTGCTGGGATGACAGGCAAATGACAGCACCACATCCAGCTTAGCACAAATTTCCTGAGTCAGAATTAATTAAGATTGGCAGCGAAAGAAAGAAGGAACAAGAGAATGCAACCATGTATAGTAGCTCTAGGAGAATAATTTTATGGGTAATTATTGCTCAGTAGGTTCTGTGTTAGGGCAGAAAGCCGTTAAAAAGCTGCCCATGCCAAAACCACACAATAACCCTGGTATTTGGAAATCCTTGAATGTGGTTTATATGTGTGTGCTACACACATGCCTGTATGCGTATGTTGGAGGCCAGAGCAGGGATGTCCAATGTCCTGTTCTGTCGTTATCTCTGCTGCTGTATTCCTTTGAGGTCGTCTCCCTCACCGAATGTGGAGTTAGGCTGGTGGTCCCACATTCTCACACAAGATGAAAGAAGAAACCAGAAATTTTAACAACAACAAAAAAATGACATAGAACTTGTCACAAGGATAATTTTGATAGCAATTTTTAAAATAAATATTAATTTAGTATTTATTTCCCAAACTATATCAAGCCTGGACACAGAGTAAGTGTGCTAAATGTGTGAGACAGTTCTTCTCCCTCCATGGCCCCATCACTCACTTGGATCTGGTTCACAGGCGTAGATGCAGACTTCCCTACAGATGAGGATGTGCCATTTCCCATCCTAAAACAAAGGAAAAGACCAGCTCAGAGAGTGAGGTACCCTCTACCCTCTTCGTTCCAGTGGAAGGCAACCTTCAATACAAGGCTTTCCAAATACACAAAGCGGGGAAAAGCCTCATCAGCACCAAAAATACCTGACTACAAAGTTCTTGTCTGCTAATAACAAGAGGAACCATTGCTTATCTAAGTAGCCTTTCAATAAATTTTACCTGATAAAATCAATCTCTATGTCTAAAGTTGAATATGGTCTTATTCATAAGTAAATTCATAATCACCAAATACCAGATACTCTGCCCTAATGAAGGCCTGATGACTGGCAATAAAATGTGTTTTGAATTTCTTTTGAAAACATACAAAATGATGGTGGGGAGTAGGGTGGGACCTATAGAGATGACTCAGCAATTAAGAGCATTTGTTGCTCTTGCAGAAGACCCAGCTTCAGTTCCCAGAATCCACATCAACCTTGCTCATAACCAACAAGCTGGAAATCTAGCTTTAAGAGATCTGACACCCTCTTCTGGTCTCTTCAAGCATGGACACCTGCACCATACACTCACATAAACACACACACACACACACACACACACACACACACAACAATGACTTTAAATACACAAAACTTTCGTGGACACTGTGAAGCAAAGAACCTACAAAGACTAAGGGAATAAAGGTTTTTAATGCATTAATCGTATAGTTCCCAGTTTCTCCATCCACCAAGTAAGAAAAATGATGACTCCCACTTAAAGGGGGTTGTGAAGATTAAATGACTGATACACATACAGAAAGCAGAACCGTAGCTTACACACAGTAAATGTCAATAACACTTGACATGATTATTTACTCCTGAATATGGGGACCCTCATCACCTCAGCATTCATTATCCAAAACCTAGAGCTGATAAAAAAAAAAAAAAACAACACAGGCATTTGAGTCGGGTATGGTGGCGTACACCTTTGATCCCAGCACTTGGAACGCAGCAGTGGAGCTCTGTGAGTGGAGGCCTGCCTGGATTACACAGTGAGTTCCAGAACAGCCAGGACCATGTAAAGAGACCCTGTCTCAAACAGACAGACAGGTGGATGGGTAGATAGGTAGGTAGACAGATAGAGATGGAAGATAGACAGACAGACAGACAGATAGATAGATAGACAGACAGACAGGTGGATGAGTAGGTAGGTAGGTAGACAGAGATGGAAAATAGACAGATGGACAGACAGACAGACAGATAGATAGATAGACAGGTGGATGGGTAGATAGGTAGGTAGACAGATAGAGATAGATAGATAGATAGATAGATAGATAGATAGATAGATAGATAGATAGGTGATAAATAATAGATGATAGATAGATAGATAGACAGACAGACAGACAGGCGGACAGATAATCATCATCAAGTCTTTCCATGGAGTCTAGAATCTCTTTCCCCCATTTTCTCCCATTCACTCATTTTTCTTGATCAGTTAGCAAGGTCTGACCACATTCTTGGAGCAAATTAGACATAATGTAAACTACTAACCTCTCAAAAACATTCGGAAGGCAGGTGCTGCAAAGGAGAACTGCTCAAATATCTAAAGAGTTAGGGTGAGATACAGAATTTAAAGTCCAAATGATTTCTAATATCTTTTTGCTTGTTTTTGAGACAGGTTTTCTCCAGGTAGCCCTAGCTGTTCTGGAACTTGCTTTGTAGACCAGGCTGGCTTTGAACACAGAGATCCACTGACCTGCCTTCCAGTGCTTGGGTTAATGATGTGTGCCACCACACATGGCTACAAATGGTTTTTTAAAAAATATTTTTGTTGTAAGATTTTTGTTTGTTTTTTGTTTTGAGATAGGCTCTCTCTATGTAGACCATGCTGATTTGGAACTCAGAGATCCTCGTGCCTCTGCCTTCCAATGCTGGAATTAAAGGCCTGCGTCACCATGCCCAGCTTTAGAATATACTTAGGATTAAAAAAAAAAAAGTCTCCTTTCACAAAAGCAATTCATTCCTTGTGGATATATTTATAGAAACTTTAATCATGTTAAGTATAAAAGTAAGGTATTTTAAATTTAAAAATTAAAGGCCCCAATCAAACAAAGCATTTCTTAAATCATAGTTCTTTGAGTGAATCCCCATTAAATGTTCTTTTCCCATGCGTGGTGCCCCTGGATGATGAATTTCTGCTCTGCACAATCATTCTGGAAAACTTCAAAGAAGTTGCACCAAGCATCACGTCCCATTACAACAAAGATGAGTTAGAGACAAGAATCACTGCAACTAAATGTGTGTTTCTCATTGATCCCCAAAAGGTTGACAAAGAAACCTAGAAAACAAAAGCATGTGTGTGCCTATACCAGATAGAGAGAAGGTAGGAGCAAGCGGGGGCCTCAGAAAGATTGTCCTATGTGGAGGAGGCAGCTTTGAGGGGAAAACAAAACAAAAACTGGCTGAGTTTCTCAAGTAAGTCCAAAACAGTAAGAAAATTAGATGGCCTTGGACTGGAAGAGCGCTCGCTGGATGGCATCAATCCAGTCTATTCGTGGTTTTCAACTCTGAAAAAAAAAAGTTTTTTGTTTTTTTTTGTTTGTTTGTTTTGTTTTCATCTCTAATCTAGCATTTACCTCCTCCTCAAACCTATGCAGCATTTACAGCAAATGAACTTTTCTTAAAAAAAAATGATAGGGCCAAGAAAGCACATTCTGAAGTATTACTCCCTTCCCTGCCAGAGAAAACGTTTGCTCCAAGAAAGATAGGGGCAGTCCCTTCAATTTCTAGTTGTCCTTTTAAAGAATGGGGCAGGCACCGAGTAAATACACAACAAACACTTTGCCTCAATACTGGTCCAGCACCAACTAATCAAGCTCCATTTATGAAACACCTACTAAGAGGTGAAAGGTAGATGGGTAAAGCAGGCTATTCCCCGACATATCCAATAGGAAATAGTTTTAAGGACCTGTCAACAACTTAACGTCACGCGATTGGCGCTTTCAGAGGAAGTCTCTGGAAGACAGTGGAGGAATGGAAGCACTGTAGCGGGGCACTGAGATGTCTTGACAGCCGCCTAGGCCAAACCTGGTCGGCCACAGCTGGTGTGTCAGTCTAGGGTATGCCAAGGAGGAAAGTCCAGGAAAGCAACACTGCCATCAAGCCAGAAACCACATCTACAGGATGCCAGAGTTACTAGCTGCAAAACCTTGGCCATTTAGAAGCAAGTCATGTTCACTTCCTGCGACAGGATAGCCAAGAGGTAGCAACAAAATAAGACGTAGCATCAAAACAAGAGCGACTGGTTAAATAACTTCCCACAGCAGGGAAGACCTTTTTCATGGTCTACACTGAGCTAAAGCTGGGTATGTGACGCTCCAACTAAGGCGTCTGGTATTTGTCCCCCAAACCCGGCTCGGGCTCCCGGGGAAGGTCCACACTAACACTACCGCAGGGTCCCACGGACCACGCAGGCCCGCCCCGCCGCGTACCCCGAGCCCGCAGCTCCAGCCGCGCTGCGCCGCCAAGCCAAGCTGCTCCCGCTCGCCACCAGTCGCCTTCCCACCGAACTCGCGCTGCGCCAGGACATGGCCAAGCGTCCCGGCAGCCGCGGGGAGAGCAGCCGGTGACCGCGACCACGATGCCGGGAGCCCGCCCCTCCCGCGGCCTCGCCCCGCCCCGTCGGGCTGCCCGCGCCACCGCCGGGCTCGAGGAGCCGCCGTCCTTCCCGGCCTCCCGCCTCCCCGCGCGCCCCCGAGCCCGCGCGCCCTCGAAGCTGCCGGTGTGCAGTCTCGGCCGAAGAGCGAGGCGCTCACCTGCTCGCCGAGTTCTTCCGATCTCTGCCGAGTTCTCCCGAGCCCCACACGCCGGCATTCAGGGTTGAGAAAGGCTGCGTGGAAATTAGTCCAGGCAAGGTGGCGTTGTTCACCTGTGGGTGGTAGTTAAGTCACCGCCTCCTGTCGGACAGGTTTGTGATGTGAAAGAAGGGCCGGAATGTCATCTTAAAGTTATTGATTAGGAGCCCAAAGGGAGATTGAATTTTACTCTTAGAAAGTAAAAGACAAAGGCAATCTAATGTTGAACTTTCTTTCTGAAGATGGTGTTTTTAAGATTAACCGAAATTGGGAAACGAACTAGCCCAGAGATACTTCATCATGGCTTTGACAACCATGACTGCCACAGCTTCTGATGACAAAACTGTTCAAGCCACTCAGAGATGGTAATAATAGCCCTTTGTGCGTCTCTTCACAAATGGAGGGGCACTCAGCCTTTTACTTACAGAGGACGCTGAAACTGTTAAAGCCACAGGTCAAATGGTGACAATTATAAATTGTTCTAAGCTGTTGGAACTATCCATACCTTTACTGCGCCCTCATGCTGATCCCATGGTACAAAATTAGAACTTCTGTTTATGATTGTTCTAAAAAAAAAAAAAAAAAACAAAAAAAACCCCTCCCTTGATCTATATTTTATTTGATTCATAAAAGAATGAGAGTTAGCTGCAAAAACAAATAACTCTCATGGGCAAAACATATTTTTTCATAAGTCCAAATTTACCTTTAAAGTTTGCAATCGATAATTTTAGAGTTTTTATTTTACCAAGAGATAACTACTTAGTAAAGTTGTTTTGAAGTAGAACTTTTGAAGTACAATTTTACCTTTTGTCTCAATTAAGTGAAACAATGTGTTACAACATAATTGCCTTCCCCTTTCTCTCCAGAGATACACTGTTTAGTCCCAGGCGGCCCTCAAATTTGTCATCTTCCTGCTGTCCCGATCTCTAAGACATTGGAATAACATGTGCAGCCATGTCTCTTGCACAAGTTAACATTCTATTGATGGGAGTTTTAGTGGGACATTTGCTCTTTTAATTATTCTCAGAAGCAGCCAGGTGGTGGTGGCTCACGACTTTAATTCCAGCACTCAGGAGGCAGAGACAAGCAGATCCCTGTGAGTTCAAAGCCAGCCTGGTCAGTGACGGCTTCATAGAGAAACCATCTCCAGGACCAAATCTCAGAAGTCAAGTATTAACGGCATTATGCCAAATTTTAGCACATGTTGAAACTAGACCAATATTCTTCAACTTCCTGTGTTTCATGAGACAGCTATAAAAATGATTCTTTTTGTTTACACTTGTGATTGTCAGGGTGGGTGTAGTGAGACCAGCAACTGGACCACTCCATTGCTGGAAAGAAAAGTCTATCGGGAATCAAACAGCTAAGTTATGGGATAAAAGCCAGCGAATTTAATGGCAGCCAGGTGGAGCCTTTGAGCTGATACAGGCTGTTCCAATTGACAGGGAACTAGATTACCTTGCCCACAGTAGTTCACCTTTGGAGGCAGATTTAGGGAGTTTCCTGGAAAAGACAAGGTGAATTTGGATTTTTGTTTACCCACCTGGTTCGAGTCCTTCTGTTAGGACATTGTCACCAGCACTGCCATTTGGGTGGTCAATCTGGACCAGCAGTGATGACTTCAACAATATAGGAAGGATACTAGGGCCAGGCAGTGCTGGCTCTTGGGAGGCAGGCAGATGTCTAGGTTTGAGGCCAGGACTTCACAGAGACCCTGCCTCGAAAACAAACAGAAGGAAGAAGTGGGATTTGGGCAGGGAAGAGAGTGATAGTTACTGCCAGCTGGGGGAGAGGTGGTATATGGAGATTTTACTGAAAGAGGAAGAGTGTTATTTATACAATTCAAGTAAATTCTAGCTATCTAACATACAGCACAGTATAAGTTACAATACTGCATTGTATTTTTGATATTTGCTAAAGATATCACTCTCAAATTTTCTCACCAACAGAAAACAAATGTAGCTCTTAAGAATGATGGATATGAAGCCGGGCGGTGGTGGCGCACCCCTTTAATCCCAGCACTTGGGAGGCAGAGGCAGATGGATCTTTGTGAGTTCGAGACCAGCCTGGTCTACAAGCACTAGTTCCAGCGCAGGCTCCAAAGCCACAGAGAAACCCTATCTCAAACAAACAAAGCATTAATTTCTGGACCAGAGAGATGGCTCATCAGCCAACCTCTTCAAGATGTACTCTAACCTGCACACATATATAGGTAGGATTTCAATCCTGGGACAAATGGCTGAGGTGCCTATTTAACATAGCAAAGTATACCTGACTGCCAGGTTCTGCCTGCATCTCTCAGCTCTTACCTGTTACAGGGCCCTCTTGCCTGGCACACCCCACCCTCAACCCTGAACTTCTCCAGCCCAGGGGGTTGGACTGCTCATGCCTATATAATCTAACCATTTTGATTGCCCCCCTCTTTGTCTCTTTCTACCTTTATGCCTCCTGTGTGTCTACATCTGGTCCCCTTTCTTCCCTCTCCCTTCCCCACTCCTTTCATATCCCTGACTTCACTCCCCATTTAATCCACATGTAACCTCCATCATACCTAGGAGCAATCATGTTCCCTTTTCTTTTCCTTTTTTATATTTAGTAGACATATACATACACAAACATACATACATAAGTGTAAGTTGTACAACTTAGATAAAGAACTTTTTGTCAGCCAGGAGGTGGTGGTACACACCTTTGATCACTTCACTTGGGAGGCAGGGACTGGAGGATCCCTGTGAGGTTGAGGCTGTCCTGGTCTACAGAGTTCCAGGACAGCCAGAGCTACATAGAGAAACTCTGTCTGGAAAGAAAAAAAAGTTTTTTTTGTCATTTTTAGCTTAATAAAACTGAAGATAGATGATAGGCAGGTAGATAGATATGCTGGGTTTTGACTACATAAATAGTGTATATATAATGGGGA
>JAQHUG010000164.1:3509249-3522249 GCA_028555095.1 Dicrostonyx torquatus
TGTGTGTCTGTAATATTTTTAATATACATAAGTAAAATATATAGCTATAGTTAGCTAATGAAATGGTATTAATAGATATCATCTTAAAGTTTTAATTTTATCAACTTTTAATGCACCAAAAATAATTTAAATTATAATTCTCAGATCTTTGACAACTTTTAAGGCAGTAGGAATGTGATGATTTAATCAGTAAACCAGTATTGATGCCTGAATGATATTTAGGTAAAACCCAGATATGTTGGCTATATATTCAGGGAGCTTAGAAGACAATTGATTTTAATGTCAAATAAGAAGGTAAACATTAGCAGCTTTTCTCATGTAGGAGACATGAGGATCTGGGGCTAACCATTGTCCCCAAACCTGGGCACACACAGTTCACCTGAGGACAGGTCTCTTCATAGAAACAGACACAAGGAGCAGAGCTAGAGCTGGAAAATGTCATCACAATTGATTTCTAGTGCTGTAGCAAAACATCACGACCAAGTCAACTTCTAAAAGCAAGTATTTAATTTGGACTCACAGTTGCAGAGGGTTCAAATCCATGACCATCATGGATTTCAACATGGCAACAGGATGGCAACATGTTCAGGATGGCAACAGTCAGGCCGAGGCACTGGTGCAGTATCTGAGAGCTCACATATTGAGATACAACCACCAGGCAGAGAGAGTTAGCAGAGAACGGCATCAGATTTTGGACCCTCAAAGCTTGACTCCAGTGACATACCTCCTCCAACCAGGCCACACTTCCCACTCCTTCCCAAACAGTTCCATAACTTGAGGACCAAGTATCAAACACATGAACCTATGGGGTCATTTTCACTTGAACCAGCACACTGATGAGTTGCTAGAAGCTCACAGTGGGTGATGCTGCGGGGGACCTAGTCCTAGGGACACTTCCTCATTCTGCTATCATCCTTCTGGGATTTGGACCTGTGTTGTCAGTAAATATTGGAGAGAAATCACCTGATTTATGAACAAAGGGCAGAGAAAAGATAATTTTGAAATATAACAGAGAACTCTGTTCTTAGCAAGGTTTCTTCTAAAAACAAACTGAAAACCTAACCAGGTAACTCAAGTTTAAGCTGCTGGAATTTTCTCAGATCCTACCTGACCTGTGAAACAGAATATCAAGTTCCAGTCACCTGTGCCCTTCTATGTGGGAGACAGGAGATATGCACACAGCCATAGCACACTCACTGTCCCGCCTCTCTGAGATTGAGGAGAGCTGGCAAAATCCTCAGTTCAGCACCACAGTCCCACTTTAAAGACTGAATGCCAGTTACCTGACTGTAGAATATGCCCCCTTCCCTGTAACTGAACGCCACATTTCAAGACCTTACAGCAATTCCCTGTAACTGTTACGTTATGTCCAGCTATTAAGAAAAAAAAAGTATAAGGTTTCATCAAACAGAATAAAAACATGATTTGAAGAGACAGAACAAAGTATTAGAAAGACATGGCAGGAGTGTTGGAATTATCAGGTTAGCAATGAAAACATTAACTTATGTGCAGTGAGCTCTAATGGACAAAGAAGGCAGCAGGCAAGAACAGGTGGGCAATGCCAGTGGGGAAAGGAAATCATATCAAAGATACATTTAGTGACTAAAACACGGTAACAGGGCTCGGCATGGCAGGGCACTACGGCAATCCCAGGACTCAGGGGACAGACACAAGAATATCCTGAGTTTCAGACCAGGCAGTGCTACAGAGCAAAACCCTGCTTGTAAAAATGAAATAGGAAAGTAAAACAAAAATACTGTGACAGAAACAAGGACTGATTTGGACGGGTCTATCTGAAACATAGACATGACCGAGGAAAGAAGGAATGAGTTTGAGATTTCAGATGAAATCTTTTGGAGCTGAAAAACAAAGACAATAAAGATCGAAAGATATAGAAATAAAGATCTAAGGACATATCAGACAAAGACAGAAGACAGACGAGCAAATAAGAAAACAAATAATAAGCTATTGTCAGATAGCAAGTCACAAATCCTGGAAGTTCAGAGAACACTACACAGAGTAACACTGTTTCCCCCAATACAAAAATCAAGCAAGAACAACAACCCTTCACTTCTGGAGTATTATTTGTAAACTACAGAAAATACAAGATAAAGACAGAATTCTGTAATTTCTACCACATACAATAGCTAAGAAGTGTTAGTTCTTAGGTTCTATAGCACAGTAACTATTGTCCTCACAATTGAATACATATTTAAAAAAGAATTAGAAGAAAAGACACTGAATGTTCATAATCCATAGGTATGATAATTGTTTGACATGGAAAGATAAATAGGTCATGGGAACAGGAAAAGAGTTTAGATATAGAGCTATATAAATATAATCAATCAACTGATTTTTGACTAAGAAGCAAAGACAACAATGGGGAAATGATAGTATTATCAATAAACTGTGTTTGAACAACTGTTTTTCTGTGGTGGTTTGAAATAGGATGGCCCTCGTAGGCTCATAGTTCCTTAGTTCCTCATTGGTTGAATTCCCTCTCTCATCATCCTTGCTGCCTGTGGTCCCTTGTCTAGGGTTGAGGCCTCATGAGCATTGTCTCTTGTATGTTAGCATGTCTCTTGGTGTCATCTCTTGCTTATGTTTAGTTTGCCACATTAGTGTGTAGTTTCTCTGACATTCTTTTTTCTTTTTTAAATTTATTTTTTTTATTGGTGTTTTATCTGTATGGATGTCTATGTGAGGGTGTTGGATCCTGGAGTCACAGCCAGTTGTGAGCTGCCATGTGGATGCTAGGAACGGAATGAACCTGGGTCTTCTGGAAAACCAGTCAGTGCTCTTAACCAGGTGCCATCTCTGCAGCCCCTTCTCTGACGTGTCTAGGAGAACCAATCTCACAGCAGAATTCCTGTTCCTCTGACCCTTCCAATCTTTCCGTCCCTGCTTGGGAAACGATCCCTGAGCCCTGGGTGTAGGAGTTGTAGATGTGTCAGTTGGGACTGGGCTCTGCCACTCTGCGTTAGATCAGTTGTGGGTCTCTGTAATGGTTTTTATCTGCCACAAGGAGAAACTTTCTTGAAGTGAGGATGAAAATCACACTTCTTTTGAGCATAAGGATAAATATTTAGGATGTAGTTATGGATTATGCAGATTTAGTAAAGTGGTGGTTGTAGGTTCTCCTTCAAGATCTATGACTTGTCTATCCCTGGGTAGAGAGTTAGGTCTCCGGTACCAGGCATGGTTTTCCTCTGCTTGAGTAGGTCTGAAGCCAAACTAGAGAGCTGTTGGTCACCACCAGCATGTATTTGTTACTTTGGGGTGCACAGCTTTTGCTCAAGGTAAAACTATTTTATCTTTTCTAGTCATTTTCCCAAGCTTTTGGTTTGACTACTACTATTACCTCTTATTATATTTTGACATTCTTGATTTAACTAACATTAGAGGGCCAATTTAAGGGTATTTCTTTAACTAAAATGCTGTTAACATTTCAGCGCTTTAACTGTTACAAACAAATTGCTAACTGCATATCTTACAACTTTGAATTTAGGGATCATTAACTTTCAAAACATAATTAAAAAGAGGAACTGCTTGGAAATTATTTGCATATGAAATACAATTCATAATTATTTGGGGGCACTATTGTTGACTTTCTTAACTCCTCATGAAACCTTAGGTTCCTTAAAATTATCCATGAATTTACTACTTCAAAATTTACAGCCAAAGGCAGTGATGGCATATGCCTTTAATACTAACCCTCAGGAGGAAAAGGCAGGCAGGTCTCTTAGTTCCAGAATAGCCTGGTCTACAAAGTGAGTTCAAGACAGACAGGGTTGTTGGGCGGTGGTGGTCCACATCTTTAATCCCAGTACTCAGGAGGCAGAGGCAGGCAGATCTCTTTGAATTTGAGGTCAGCCTGGTCTACAAGAGCTAGTACCAGGACAGGCTCCAAAATGAAAGAGAAACCCTGTCTCGAAAAACCAGACAACAACAACAGCAACAAAAAACCCTAAAAAACAAAATCAACAACAACAAAATAGACAGACAGGGTCACACAGTGAAATCCTGTCTTGAAAAACCAAAAAAGGGGTGGGGGCTTTATCTTTTCATTTATTAATTCAATATTTTCTAGGAGCTGCTATTGTACCAATTAATGTTTCACATATTCATATGCTGTCAAACGTCTATCATCATTTTATTTCCTAGGAGGTAGGCAAGCCCACAAATAAAGGGAACTGTTGGGTACTGGAGTTATGCAAATAATGGGGGCCAGAACACCAAAGTCTATTAACCAGAAGCAAACTTTATTCCAAACACCGCGAGGCACTGTGATATAGGCATAAATGCAAGACGTTCATGGGGCATCCAAGTACAAGCAGTTCTTTACTGCATGCGTCTGCAGTGAGGTTCAGAGGCACAGTGAACGGAGGACATTGGTGGGATAGGTTTTGTTTTGTTTTAAACTTCGAAACTTTTTAAAACTTTTTTAAAAAAATTCGAAGTCCTCTTTGCCACACATAACAAAAGTTCGTTTTTTTTCAAAACAAGTCAAGAAATTTTGGTTATGTCAATAACAAAGTTGTGCCTCCTCATAGAGTAAGGAAGTCAGAAAAAAATACTCGGCTTGAAGTATACATATGTTTGCTTAAGGCACACAGGCCATGCATGGTATGCAGAGTTGATTTTTAGGTTCCCATAACCATAAGGGCACCAATAAACCTGCTGACTGCCATTTAAAAATCGGGTAGTCTGGCCAGGAGTGGTGACACAGTGCTTGTAATCCCAGCACTGATTAGAGGCAGGTGGATCTTTATGAGTTCAAGGCCAACCTGGTCAACAGAATTAGTCCCAGGACAGTCAGGGCTGCAGAGAGAAACCCTGTCTCAACAAAACAAAACCCCCAAAACCTCTAGTAGTCTGAAAGTGTTCTAATACACAGTTTGAGGTTTCTGAAGGACTATTCACCCCCCACCCCCCGTTTACAAACTGGAACCGTTTGAGGCTTTTTGTGATTACCCATAATAATTACTCAATATTATTTTAATAATATTGAAAAAATTATTTCCAAGGAAAAGAAGGGGGAAGAAATAAATAACTGATTGTATTTCGTCGACGCGTTAGGATGCTTACAGCGTATTCTCGTATTAATTTTATTTTGTCATCAATCAAGCGATGTTAGGAGAGCAGCGACTAACAAATGGTACCCGAATTCTTTTCCCAGCCAACTCTTCTCTTCCTCCTTGCAAATCCACCCCTAACCAGAACTCATCCCAAACTACAAAACGTCCGTATTCCAAACTCCCCGTTGTCTGTAGCAGCTTATCCTGACCCCAGGCCCTAAAGTCCTTTCTCTAAGTGTGGGTCCGTAGGAAGGTGCTCAGGTCCTGCAAATCCTATTAAGAGTTTGCTCTTAAGGAAGCCTCGCGCCGGGAAAGTCAATTAACTCATCCCGCGCTCTAGGACCGAAAGCACAGACGCGCCGGGCAGGTGCGCGCGCACCTGTCGCTCGCACGCTCGCACAGAGCAGGCTATGCGCTCACCCAGGGCGAGCCGAGGAGCCCGAGCCGGGACCAGCTGCGCTAATGCTCGGCACCGGGGAGCAGCGTGGCCGCACTGCCCGGTTCCCGGGAGTCGGCAGCGCGCCCCGCTGGAGTCTGGGAGGCTCGTCCGCTCGGGCGCTCGTAGCGCCCCCTAGCGGCGGCCGTCGGCGCCGGCGGAGCGTGGGTCAGTCAGTCAGGCGTTCTCCGCGGGCAGCCCGCGGCGGGGCCTTGCCTTATATAGCGCGGGGTCCTCGGCGGCCTGGGTGGCTTCTGCCCGTGCTGCTGTCGTAGACACGGGCGGCTGTTAGTGCGGCGGCTGTTGGTTCGCGGCGGCGGCGGCGGCGGAGGCAGAGGGCGAGGCGACGGGGCGAGGCGGCGGCGGGCGCGGCGGCGACGGCGGTGCCCGGGGCCCGCGGCGGCGGCGGCGGCGGCAGCGAAGGGGGCGAAGATGGCGGACGTGCTCAGCGTCCTGCGACAGTACAACATCCAGAAGAAGGAGATCGTGGTCAAGGGAGACGAAGTCATCTTCGGGGAGTTCTCCTGGCCCAAGAACGTGAAGACCAACTATGTAGTTTGGGGGTGAGTGCGGCATGGCTTCGGCCTATGGCTGCTGGTGGGGCAGCGTCGGGCGCCCCCGGGCGACCTCGTCCCCCGACCCCTCCTCCTCCCCGAGTCCCTCGGGGATGGGAGGGAAACGGGTGCTCTGGGGAAAAGTTCTTCTCTGGAGCAGAAGTTGCACTTATAGGGTGAAGGGAGAGGTGGAGCGGATTCTCGAGCGGTCAAGTCTTCTCTGTGTTGGAGAAGCCACAGGGAAAGGTACCATGGGAGTTTCCGACTTTACCAGTTGGTGTTCACCAGTTTGTCTAGGTTGTCCGCGCTGTGTAGGGCTCCCGCACGGCTACCTGAACCTAGGTATGAAAGCACGGAGCACAGCATCTGGCCGCCACCCTGTCGCTTTTTGTTCCTAGTTTTTTTTTTTTTTTCGCCCAGAGGCTGCTATGTGTTGCAACTGTCTCCTCTGGCTCTTGGAGCGCCTGAGTAATTTTCCTTCTTTCTTTTTCTTTTCTTTTCTTTTCTTTTCTTTTCTTTTCTTTTCTTTCTCCCTTCCCCCGCTTCATTATGGGGGGGAGTATGATGTTATTCCTCAAGAAAAAAAAGGAAGGGAATAGACTACTTGAAGTTTAGGAAAGAAAGAGATTGGGAGAGTTTGGAAGTCAGCAAAATCAGTGTTCGAGATGAATGAAGCAGGACTTTGTTGGGAAGAAAGTTACTGGTGAAATGGAGTGAACTACACTATACATACGGGTGTGAGAAATTGATCCTATGTGCGTTTCGGAAAGCGCCTTAAGAAAAAGTATTTGGGAATATTGATCCATGCATGCCATGAATTTAAGTCATTCAGGAAATCAAGTTTAGTAATCCTTTGGGGCTTCTTTAACGATGTTATTGGCAGTGATGCTTCACTTTGATAATTAGAATGATGGAGTCCGAATTTTGGTACCCATTTTTTTCTGATTGACTTGATGAATGGTCAGTTAAAAACTAGTTGTCTAAGTGACATTCTAAGTTTACCGTGTTTTCGCAGAATTATTGATTATATTTTATTGGATTTTAATAAATGCTTTTCTTTAAAAACTCGAGGTATAGCCGAGCATGGGGCACACACCTTAATCCCAGCCCCTTGGCAGGCAGGGTTGGTGAGGGGGGTCTCTGAATTCAAGGGCAAACTGGTCTACAAAGGATTCCAGGACAAGCAGGGCTGTTAAACAGAGAAACCCTGTCTCCAAAAACCAAACCAAACACCACCCAGCCACCAAAAAAAACCCCTCTCAAGGTATAAAGAAGTTTAATTTGGAAAATAGAAAAAAAAGCTGAAAACTCTGGATCCTGTTTTAGGAAAAATTGACCTAGCTTAGCTAGAAAAGATGAAACAAATGTTTCATCTGTTGAAAGAAATTGATGTGAAGTGTTTCTAGTTTATAGGAAGAGAACAGTTGTTTATATTTACTTCTAACCCGGGCAGTGTATGTCTTTAATCCCAGCGCTCTGGAGGCTATCGCAGGTGGATCTCTGTGAGTTCGAGGCTAGTTGTGTACACAGAGAGTGAGTTCCAGTACAGCAGAGGCAGAGAAACCTTGTCTCCAACCGCCCCTCCCCCAAGTTGTTTACTTCTAGCTGTGTGGTTTCATGAAAATGCGTTTGACATGCATCCATTATGCGAGATCCCTTCCTTGAATAAATGAATGAACAGATGAACAAATTTTAAAGAATGGGTAAGAATTCTGTGTGAAACGTTGGAATAGCCTTTCAGGGTGAGGGAACTGTATACTTGAGATACGAAATCTGAAAAGGACAGGTTTGGACAAGCGCTTAGAAAAAATAAAAAATAAAGCTTAGAAAAAAATTGAAACTTTCAGCATCAAATCTTTTATTTTATTTCATTTTGTTTTTCGAGACAGGGTTCCCTGTATCTTTGGAGCCTGTCCTGACTGACTTTGAACTCACAAAGATCCACCTGCCTCTGCCTCCCTAGTGCTGGGATTAAAGGCTTGGACCACCACCGACTGGCTCACCATCAAATCTTTAATAGTTAAGTTCCACATGTATACACATCTGAATATGTACATATATAAAAGATTAATCACTACCCTTAATGCATTCAGTGCTTTCGGCTATTTTTATAATTATTTTGTATAATAATTAACAAGGAATGGCTGATTTGATGTATCACTTTAGAGGAAAAGTGATAATAGAGGCTAGTAAAGTAGGCTTAGGAGCTGCATTCCAATGGATGCATATAGTTTAACCATCATAACTATAGATGGAGGGGAAGGGAGAATTGGAAAACTGTATCCTTAAGACGACATTGTTTAATCATTGATAGAATTATGTTTTAGTTTTGTGTCATTGGTCTGTCTGAGTTTGAGAGACGTTACAAGAATCAGACCCTTGAAGTTCACCCTGTTTACTTTTGAGAATATTGTTGAGGACACTGTAGGGCAGTATCTTTTTAAAAGAACTGTAACATGTTTATTTTTTAAGTGCAGCCAGCCCTAGTGATACCTTCCCCTAAGTAGTTTTCTCTGAGTGATCTTTCCCCTTGTGCAGCTGGTTGGGTTTTTTCCTCTGTTGACAGAGCTCAGAACCCAATTGTCGGGGTCCGGTGCTAGCCCGGACTATAAATTATTTTTCTACCAGATTCCAACATAAACTCTCTCTGGACTAGTGTGGAGGAGACGGGAATAAAGACACGACTCACATGGTTTCATTGGGAGGGAGACTTTTTTTAGTGGTCCCTCATGAAGTCCTGAGTTCACATCCTGAAGAATTTCTCCTTTTATTTCCCAGTCTTTATACCAAAACTTAACTTAGGGGAAATACATTAGCATTCTGTCTCCTAGGTAACTAAGTGAATGACTTTTTGTCACATCCACAACTACCTGTCTGCTCTGTATGCTAGCTGTCATGTAGGCTTGAATCAGGTTCTCTATCAGGCATCCTCCAAATTACAAAGAAAGGAGCAACAACATCCTGACCCTTTGTTATGGCAGTGACAGCCTGTCTGCAGGGCTGTGTGACCACCTCAGGTGGGGCCTATGGCTTCAGAGCCTGGTGCCACACCATATAGAAATGTGGGCTTATACCAGTTCAGGTCTTATTTGTGCGTAAAGTGAGGCTGAGGATGTAGCCCAGTTGGTAGAGTAAGTTCCTGCATTTGATCTCCAACACCACATACAGCATGCCACCCTCAGCTGTGGCGCAGATTTGAGGCCAGCTGGGATACATGAGACCTTGCCTGTTTTAAAAATAGAAAAGAAAAAGTATACATAATATTTTAGAGTGTGAATTTACATGTTCTCCCTGTTCCTTTCACTTTTTAGTTTGTCTTTTTGCCTCAACAACTCACTTAATGAGTTTATATTGCATATATATTTTTGTTATGTTTAATACATTGTTAGATAATCAACTAGATATAAATAACGAATACATGTAACTAAGGTCAAATAATTGATTTAAAAAAAATTAATAAAACTCATGCTTTAATCATTTTAGGACTGGAAAGGAAGGCCAACCCAGAGAATACTACACATTGGATTCTATCTTATTTCTACTTAATAATGTACACCTTTCTCATCCTGTTTATGTCCGACGTGCAGCTGTAAGTAGAATTCATTTTATAATTTTATTGATTAAGCAATTATTATTTGGTGTATATAACTTTCCCTCATGGTTTTCAAATGTCTGAAATTATTTTGAAGAGTCAAAATTAAGCTGCTATATGTTTTATTCAGTTGTTTTAGTTGGCAATTCATTATTCATGTAAAGTCTAGGTAATGTTTATAACAGTAGACTTTTTTTTTTTTTTTTTTTTTTAGAGGCAGGGTTTTTCTGTCTCTAAATTCCTGGTTGGCCTGGAACTCTCTGTGTAGACCTTGCCGGCCTTGAACTCACAGAGATCTGCCTGCTTCTGCTTCTGCCTCCTGAGTTCTAGGATTAAAACCTGGTTCTACCACTGCCTGGCATAACAGTAGAAGTTTTAAAATAGGTGTTTCAAAAATCTGTAAGCGGATGGAAGAACTCTGATAATTCAGACTATAGCTTAATTTCGAGAAAACTTTTCTTTGTATAAACATAATACAGGGCAAAGGAGAGGTAAAAGGGGTGTAAATTTAGTACTCCAGTATGAAATTCTTAATAAATAAATCTAATTTGAACAGATACTTTTAGAATTTTAAACAGTGCAGTGATTTTTGACTTTATTGGCAAATTTATTGTTTTTCAGTTTTTATCTCTATTTTTAGTGTTTGAAAATTCTTTATTGAGAGGAAATTAGAAATAATTTACAAGGCTCATTTCGCAGAGATTGTTATGATGGGATCCTTCCACTGGCAAGGGACTTTTAAAAACTGATAAAGATTGAGTTCCTTGAGTTTTACATTGCAAATTGCAAAAATGTCCAAATAAGATGGTTCCCCAAATACTCTTTTTTTGATATTGGAGGAACACAGGGGTTTCATGTAGCCCAGGCTGACCTCCAGTACCTTTGTAGTTGAGGATGACCTTAAATTTCTGATTATTTTGCCTGTAAGTCAAGTGCTGGGATAAGATGTGTATTCAATCATGCCTTGTTTATCTGGTGTTAGGCACTGAACCCAGGGCTTCATTCTTAGCAGACATGAATCTTACCAGATATCTTGGTGGAGTAGGATATAGAATTATTTTGGAGATACTGATATAATCAGATATCCACTCTAAATGTCTTAACTTTTGAGTACATACTTTACTGTGTTGTATTAATTTAAAATAGTACTTTTATGTCTTAAAAGTCTTAGACTCCTAAGCACGATCATTGTGCCTTCCATCACTAGAGCTACTAGTTTTTGATATCTGACGCTACTGCTGGATCACATTATGTTGTGGGAAATTTACTTTTATAAGCTTTTCTCCAAAGCAGTGATAGGTGACGTTTTTGAATAGTAACTTGTTATTTGGACCAACTGAGAAAGGACTCACTGTTGAATGGGCTTCGGTATTCAGTAGAACCGCTCTTGTGAGCAAGAATCATATTCAGTGTTAAATACATTTAAAAAAAAAACCTTAAAATAGTAAGTAGTAGGGAAAATATTAGCAATCGACCATTACATTGTTCTTTATTAGATCTTTAAATAAAAACTGAATCAAGCAGTGGGCAGTGGTGGCACACTTGGGAAGCAAAGGCAGGTAGGTGGTCTCTGAGTTTCAGGACAGTCAAGGCTGGAACTTTGAGAAAAACCATCTCTCAAAGAAAAGAAAAGAACCCCCCCCCAACAAACAACAAAAAAAACAAAACCAGCAAACAAAAAACCAAAACTGAATCAAGCAATAATTAGAATTGTTTGTTAAAAAATTTAAGTACTTAGAGATATAAAGATTCTATTGTTGTAGAGTGGTTATAGTTTATAACTTGTAAGTTGTTACTGTGGACCCTAGTATTTTAAAATCATATAAGATGTAACACTTGTTTTTCTTATTCAAAGTTCTCTAGTCAGGCAGATTAGAGGTTGCTTTTTCAATCGCCATGTTACTTGCTCTTTGTTGCCCACTGACTTCCTGAGGTGCTCCTGACCCTGGTGCCTTTTAGTGTCGGCAGACCTGCAGCTTCTCAGATGACTTGACTGTGGGCCATACTTCAAGGGAGATAGGAATTAATCAGCTTTGTGTAACATTAATTCAGATATGTGTACTAGTCCATGTAGTCTGATTCAAAATTGAAAAGGGCAGAAATATTTTCAGCTAAGCCAGAAAAAAGTGTGTACAAATACTGGCTCTTGTGACATATCGTGGTCATTGTGAGGTAATTGGCTAGTGATACTAAGGGTTCTTATTACTTCATTGTTGTTTATAGTAGTTGACAAAGATTTTAATCTGTGTAATCCCTTGGCAACCAGTTTTTCTTTCACTCTGTTGCCTACATTAGAAAAATGATGAGGAAAAATGTGGTAATGGCAAAATTCATTGGCCCAAAGATGACTTGATGCCTGAAGTGTACATTTTCTGTGTTTTAATCATCTTTTAAAAAGTTGTGGTATTTTTAATTATGTGTCTCTGTATATCTTAAGTACACATGAGTACATGTACTAGAGGAATCTAGCCCTTCCCGTGAACTGGAGCTACAGGTGGTTATGAGCCTCCTGACGTGAGTGCTGGGAATCAAACTCTGGTCCTCTGGAAGAGCAGAGAGTACTCTAGTTGCTGAGCCATCTCCCCAGCCCCAGTTTAAATCAGTTTTTAAAAGTGATGACTGTAGGTAGATTAAAGGAAAATTACTCATTTTTCTAAAATCAATATCATGTTTTCAGATAGAGTTTTTCACATCTTTTTTCTTTGTTATCTGAATTTATGTACCCAAGAATAAAAAGAAATATATTTCTTTTTATTGCAGCTTCTTAGATGGCTCTAATGTGGTAAACTACTACAATTAACATTTTCTCATATACTTGTTAATTATCAAAATTTATATTTAGTGGTTTATATAGTTCATTTGGAAGAGTTTCAGTTGAGTAGTTTGAAGAGGTTTGGTCTGTGGGAAGAAAGCACTACCCAGTATAAAGTGAGTCAGCATTGGGACTGAAAAGATAGTGGCCCTCTATGTGCTTAACATCCGGAGTGAAATTAGAAAATAAGTAACAGCTGGGTGGTGGTGGTACATGCCATTAATCCCAGCACTTTTGAGGCAGAGGCAGGGGGATCTCTGAGTTCTAGGCCAGCCTTGTCTATAGCACTAGTTCTAAGACAGCCAAGGCTACACAACGAAACCCCATTTCAAAAAAAAAAAAAAAAGAGTAAAGGTTGAGAGAGCCTGAGATTGATACTTTGAAAAAAGATAAAATTAGGCCGGGCGGTGGTGGCGCACGCCTTTAATCCCAGCACTCGGGAGGCAGAGGCAGGCGGATCTTTGTGAGTTCGAGACCAGCCTGGTCTACAAGAGCTAGTTCCAGGACAGGCTCCAAAGCTACAGAGAA
>JAQHUG010000164.1:3527219-3541196 GCA_028555095.1 Dicrostonyx torquatus
AAAAAAGGTTTATTTATTTATTATGTATACAACATTCTGCCTCTATGTATGCCCACATGCCAGAAGACGGCACCAGATCTCATTACAGATGGTTGTGAGCCACCATGTGGTTGCTGGGAATCGAACTCAGGATCTCTGGAAGAGCAGCAGGTGCTCTTAACCTCTGAGCCATCTCTCCAGCCCCAACAAAAAAGCTTTTTATTTTTGTCTGTTTTGAATCAAAGCAAATTTAATTATTTGGAGCACGAGAATTATGGTATACATGTTATAAAATACACTTTTTTTCTTCTTAGACTCACCATAATTGCCTCGTAAAAAACGTATTGAAGGGAGTGTAGGATTCTTCAGTTTTACTAAGTGTCTCAGATGCACCTGGTAAATGCATTCATTTTGGGAGAGTCTCAATGAGTTATCAATTCACATAATTTCTTGTGTTTTCTGTAGGACAAACTTAGTTTTCAAATATACTGTTTTGTTAATTTGTAATCATGTTTAATGAAAAAGTTGAACAGTAGTTAAAATAATGTTATAATTAATAGCTTAAAGACATTAACTGTTGAGCAGTAGAGCTACATAAATAATTTTAAGTTTTATTTGGTAAAATCGAGTATCTTAACAATTTGAGGAAAAGCAATGAGAAGAGATTAATGATTCTGGAGTGTAGAACTTAAAGACCTAATGATTTAAAAACTGAGAATGAGTAAATACATTAATAAAACAACTTTTGTATGTTAGATAAGAAATACAAATATGAGACTGGCCTTATAATACGATGGTAGTGCATCTGACTCCATTAATACACATAGCAATTTACACACATAGCAATTTAACATTGAAGTAAGATACGCCAGAGCAATGGAAGAAGGTGGGATTATCAGTTAATAATTTTATAAAAATGAAAAAAAGTTCTGTGTCATGAAAAATAGCCAGGCAGTGATGGATGGGGAACACCTTTAATTCCAGCACTCGGGAAGTAGAGGCAGGTGGATCTTGGTGAGTTCTAGGACAGCCTTGTCTACAGAACTAGTTCCAGGACAGCCAGGGTTACACAAAGAAACCCTGTCTTCAAAACAAAACAATAAACCAATACAAAAATACTCCCAAACAAACAAAAACAAAAAAGAAAAGAAAAAACAAAAGGTCTTGATATACTGGGAAAATGTTTCCACTACTATAGAGTCAGTTAGTTATAATAATTAACACATGAAGTGTGACCTTGGAAATAGACACACAAAAAACCAATAGCTTGAGTACTGATAATCAACATATAATTAGCAGAAAAGGTGATAAACCACTTGCAGATTTGATTTGTTTATTATGAATTACAAATTTAAAAGATACAAAGATGAGATTATGCTGTGTTTCAGTGAACTTTAATGAGTCTGTTAGCATTGTTGGTTTTGTTACTTTATTTTCTTCCTGAAGTTGTTACAGTTTATTGCAAATGAAATAGAAAACCTACATTTGGAAGTATCCTAGAACTGTATTTAAGATATAAGAAGTCACATACATGTGAAATTTCTTCATACTATTTTTTTTTTATAATAACAAAAGGTCTAGAATTGAACTGTCGATTCCTGGGGAACCAGTCAAATGAATTATAATTATTCCATACAATAGGATACCCCATAGAAGAAGAAAAGGTGTCGGGACTAGCCTGTGTACTGGTATGGAAGTGAGAAACAAGTTTTAGAATATTCTGTGTATTATGCTGCCTTTGTGCACAAAGGTACAAATGAAGTGTAATTTGTGTTTTTTTGAGTTTTAGAAGGATATACAAGACAACTAGGGTAGTAGGAATGAACTTTTTGAGCCATCCAAAAACTAATTTGAAGGATAGTTGGAAGTGTCCTACCAATTATGAATAACTAAAATTTGCATAATTAATGTGATAGTGTATATGTGTATATTTAAGTATCTGGGGAATGCATATTCTTTAAATGTGTGTTTGTTATAGGGGAGTGTAATCTGAACTGATTAGTTAACTTATGTAATTAGCATCTCATTAGACTATAAGCTAAGTTATTAAAAATTATTTGTTCTTTCACAGACTTTTGAATACAGAGTTATCTTATTAAGCAAATACTTGTATAGAGCTGCTTTTTGAAACCATTTTACCTAGGGAAATCCTTCTATGAGTATAAGAAATAAAACAAAGCTTGAATATTTCCCCTCTATTAATATCCAAAATATATGCTCAAATATTGATCTACTTATATGATTTTTCTTTTCTGTTTTCAGCAACATCAGCCAGCATTGATAGGAGTGCACCCCTGGAAATAGGTCTTCAGCGGTCCACTCAAGGTACATTGTGTCACTGCTTTGTCTTGAACTTTAAAACCCCTTTCATAAAGTGCACACTTACTTGCTCCTTTTTTTCCTTATAGTCAAAAGAGCTGCAGATGAAGTTTTAGCAGAAGCAAAGAAACCACGAATTGAGGTAAAGAACTCTTATTTTAAAAGTAATTTTATTTGTACTGAAACTGGAATTGTGTAGAAATAAGAATTCTTCATAGGCTGGGCAGTGGTGGCAAATGCCTTTAATTCCAGCACCTGGGAGGTGGAGGCAGAAGGATCCCTGAGTTCAAGACGAACCTGGTCTACAAAGTGAGTTCTAGGACAGCCAGGGTTACACAGAGAAACCCTGTCTTGAAAAACAAAAACAAACATTCTTCATAGTAATTCTAGTAGCTTTTTTTTTTCCCCTGAAAAGTAGATCAATAGGTGACTTGCATTATTGTATTAAGTTCTGTCCTGAATATGCCATTTAATTTTTTTGCTATTCTTTGCCTTATTTGATGAAAATAGTGTCCTAGATCTAGAGTAAGAAACTATCATCTGATCATGTTAAAGGTCATATGCTACATAGTTTAGGTTTTCAGGGCCCTGCAGTCTCAGTTGCTGCATCTCCATCTTGCTGTGCCTTGTCATTTTATTCTCTGTTATTGTAGTGGGGAAGAATTTCTAAATTGCACATAAATTGATAGATGTGGCTGTTGTAATAAAAGTACTTTTAAGGAATAAAAGTTACTAGAATTCCTGAGGTTTGGAGAACCAAAATTAGAACCAAGGTAGTCTGGCTGCTAAGCCATGCTGCTGTCTGTGAATTTTGTGACAGTTAAACTGAAAGTTTCCCCATTTCCTCTGTATGAAAGAAGACTGGCCACTATCAAAAACAGTGACTGCATTTGGAAATATGAAAACATCAGAATGTAATTATTTGAAAAAATGCCAAAGCTACCAGTAACTTGAAACATTAGCAGGAAGTAACATTCTCTTTTCTTTGTCATATAGAAAGTTAGGACATAAACATTTGTATTAGTTGTTAGTTCAACAAATTGAGTTTTTCCTAAGACACTATGGGAGGAAAAAGAAAAGGGCTTCTGATTTGATGAAAATTTTGGTTGTATTTTTTAAAATTACTAGTTTCTTGAGGTCCTTGACCATCATAGATTATAACTTTCTTACCAATGGAAAAAATCAAATGCATTTGCTAAAATATCTTTTTTTCAACATTTTTACACGGTAGAAAACTACATGGCATAAATTTGAGCCCAATATTTTTTCTTTTGGTATTTTAGCTATGCTAATGTATTGTATATAGTTTCATATGGTCTTGTTCTTTGACCGTCTCGTTTTTTTTTTAATTTGTTGAATATAAACTTTGACCTAGATAGCTGTCACTTCATTGAGTTTTTTCTTAATCATCCACATATCTTTCAAACTAAATTTCACATGACTTTCTAATAGAAGTTATAAATCATATTTTCCAGGTTTACCTAAGCCCATAGTTGTAGCCATTATTGTCTTTAAACTCTTGATGCCTCTGCCTAAGCATCCTGACTTCTAGGATTATAGGCATCCTTGCCAGATAAGATTTTGAAATAGTCTATTGAGAACTTTGTGGGAAGATTTTAATGTACCGAGGAATTTGCCTTTCAAAAGCTATTCAAGTTTTCTTCTGGTGTTTTGACTTTTATTTGGTAGATTTTTGGGACCTCTGGCACCAGATGAAAAAAAAAATTGTCCAAAATGAAACATTTAACTTTGATAAAGACTTCCTTTAAATGCTAGATAATTTTTTCATTGAGAATGGATTTATCGGGGCTGGAGAGGTGGTTCAGCAGTTAAGAGCAAGTGCAGAAGACCTAGGTTCAGTCTCAGTACCCACCAGTGAGTCACAACCATCCATAACTCTTATCTTTTCTGCAGGCAGTAGGCATGCATGTAGTGCACATACATATATGCAGACAAACAGTACTGCTGGACAGTGGTGGTACACACCTTTATTCCCAGTACTCAGGAGGCATACACAGGCGGATCTCTGAGTTCGAGGCCAGCCTGATCTACAAGAGCTAGTTCCAGGACAGGCACCAAAGCTACACAGAGAAACCCTGTCTTGAAAAATCAAAACAAACAAAACCAAGACCAACCAGCCAACCAAACAAAAACAAAAACAAAAACAGCACACACTCAGTACACGTAAATAAATCTAAAAACTTTTTTGGGAGAGAACATAGAAATAGATGTCTATGCATCATATTCTCAATTGGGGTTCCTTTTTCTCAGATGATGCAAGCCTGTTTCAAGCTGACATAAAATTAGCCAGCACACATGGTTTATTAGATCATAGCCCTATGATCCTTGTAAGTTGAAGAACCTCAGAAATCAGTTCCAGACTTAAATACGTAAATAGTGATTCAAAATACACTATTGTCTTTGTGAAAATAAAAGGCCTTAAAGTTGATTTAAGTCCAACATTGCATGGAACTATTCTGTGGTAATCTTGGTAAGAAATTATGTTTAGTGATTTTTTTTTTTCCCATGTAAAGTTAAATAAAACTTAATGTTACTAACCAGTGATTATCTTTAGGATGAAGAGTGTGTGCGTCTTGATAAAGAGAGATTGGCAGCTCGTTTGGAAGGCCATAAAGAAGGGATTGTACAGACTGAACAGATTAGGTAAGGTAGTAGCTAATACCGATTTTACGTAAAGGTATGTGGAAAATAGAGTGTTTAGATGTTACAATTTGCATTTGCTTCTTTTATTCATTGTATGCCCCTGTTCCCTAAGTTTAGAAGAATGCAGTTGTTCCTTTGGAATCGATTGGGATTGGTCTAGGATCTCTCCACAGATATGAATACCCATACGTGCTCAAGTCCCTTGAGTAAAATGGCATGGTATTTGTTTATTACCTATGCTATAAATATCTAGTCTAGATCACTTACTGTGTTAGACTCTCCACTAGTATGTCAAACGTGAGAACAGTCATAGAAGAGAATATTTATTTTGGCTCGTTTTCAATTTAGAGTTCTACGGTTCTAATCTTGGACCCGTGTGCAGAAAGGCAGAACAACATTGTATAGAATGGAGTATGTAGTAGAAAGGATTGTAGCCGGGCGGTGGTGGTGCACACCTTTAATCCCAGCACTCGGGAGGCAGAGGCAGGCGGATCTTTGTGAGTTCAAGACCAGCCTGGTCTACAAGAGCTAGTTCCAGCACAGGCTCCAAAGCCACAGAGAAACCCTGTCTCAAAAAACCAAAAAAATATAAATAGATAAAAAGAAAGCATTGTTATGGCATATAGGAGAAAAATGGGGGGTGGGAAGCAGAGAATAGGGTATGTATGGAAACTAGAAGGACCAGGAAAAATAGTTCCAAGAATTTAATCCCAGTGAACAATTTCTTTGCTAAATCCAACCTCTTATAATTTTTAGAAACTCCCAAAATAGCATCAACAGTTGGGGATGAGGCCTTTAACACACTTATTCAAGCACTAATATATCTGTGGCTCCCAAAGACTTATGTTTGTCTGATAATGCAAAATGTATTTAGTGCATCTTTGATAGTCCCTGAAATCTTAACAGTTGCAACATTATTCAGAGCGACCAGCTTAAAGTCTACTGAAGTAGAAATCTCTTAGCTGTGAGCCTTTAAATTTTAGTAGTGCCAGGAGGTCGTGGCACAGTCCTTTAATTCTGGCACTCCGGAGGCAGAGGCAGGCAGATCTCTCTGATTTCAAGGCCAGCTTGATCTACAGAGTGAATTCCAGGACAGTCAAGACCACAAAGAGGAATTCTGTCTAAAAAAACAAAAACAGTCCTTTGGGACTGGAGAGATGGCTCAGTGGTTCAGAGCACTGGCTGTTCTTCCATAGGTCCTGAGTTCAGTTTCCAGCAACCACATGGCTCAAACCATCTATAGTGGAATCTGATGTTGTCTTCTGGCATAAAGCCATACATGCAAACAGAGCACTCATATACATAAATAAATTTTATTTAAAAAATTTTAGTAACAAGTTCCATACTTTTAGAATATAACAATGCAGAATATTCTTACTACAAATGAAGATAAGAAGCATAGAGAGGAATGGGACCAAAGCAAGCCTGCAATCTAGAGGGCAAACGTTAAATCCTGTAGATTCATGTCCACCATCACTGGCATATGATGTGGTAATATATGTGTGTGCCAGTGGGCTTGGGTAGACCCATCCCTATGGTCTGGCTTGTTATAGTCCACATGAGCTCTATGGTTACTGTGGCAGATTTTCCATGCCTGTATTTTGCAGTATCCATGCTGAGCTGTCTTAAATTTTTTTTTTTTTTTTTGGTTTTTCGAGACAGGGTTTCTCTGTGGCTTTGGAGCCTGCGCTGGAACTAGCTCTTGTAGACCAGGCTGGTCTCGAACTCACAAAGATCCGCCTGCCTCTGCCTCCCGAGTGCTGGGATTAAAGGCGTGTGCCACCACCACCTGGCTGAAATTTCTGCCTTTCTATTTACTACTTTTAAATTTAACCCTAGTCAGAGTCTGGGAGTTTGGCTGAGTAACTAGAAATTCCTTGAGAGTGGGAATGTCACAATCCCATAGTCAAATTGTGGGTCAGCAAAGAGATTATCCTAGAGGATCAAGAGGAAGAAAACCAGAAACAGCTATGTGGATTGGTCATTGCTCATGTGTGAAGTTACACTGATCCTTTCTCCCCAGATGCTACAGACACGTAAACCCAGAGGCAACTGAGTTGTTGGACAAACATAATGACAAATTCTGTGCAATAGTATAGTAAAAATGGTTTCTGTAAAAGTCCTAATAGAGGTCTTACTCATATGAATGCGCATAATTAGCCAGTCTCAGTCTTAGGGCATTCTGGATTTCTGAGGTCCCACAAGAAATACAAGCTCTGCCTGTATAGCATTCTAGGACTTCTCTAGTCCATCTCTCCAAACTTAATAAATTCTTCCCACAAACCAGTTCTGAAAGCTTCTGAAAGGGATCACAGCAGTAACCCTATCATTTCTGTCAATTTTCTCTGTTAGACTGTTAAAAGAAGATCTATTTTGTCTTACGGTGGCAGAGGTTGCAGTTGATGGTTTCGTAACTCCTGAGAAACAGCCACACTGATTTCCAAAGTGGTTGCACACGTTTGCATTCCCACCAGCAATGGAGGAGTGTTCTCCTTACTCCACATCCTCTACAGCATAGGTTATCATTGGTGTTTTTGATTTTAGCCATTCTGACAGGTGTAAGATGGTATCTCAATACATGGGCATGTGAGACCAGTTCCTATGTAAAACCCCAGTGGCACAGACAATAAGAGCAACAATGAATAAATGGGACCTCCTGAAATTGAGAAGTTTCTGTAAAGCAAAGGACACAGTAAGACAAAAAGGCATCCTACTGAATGGGAGAAGATCTTCACTAACCCCACATCAGACAAAGGCCTGATCTCCAGGATATACAAAGAACTCAAGAAACTGGACATAAAAATTCTAAATTACCCAATTAAAAAATGGGGTAATGATCTAAACAGAGAATTCTCAACAGAAGAAGTTCAAATGGCCAAAAGATACTTAAGGTCATGTTCATCTTCCTTAGTGATAAGGGAAATGCAAATCTTGTCACCCTTTGTTAGTGATTATTATATCTTTAGCTGTTGCCGCAAAGCCTTGACACTTGCCCTGTGCTGGTAGAGTTTCAATGACACACTGGATTGCTGGCCTATATTCTGTATTTTAAGGTCTTGGCTAAATGTATGGTTTCATGTATGCTAGATAAAGACTGTACCACTGTACCAGTCTTCAACCACTGTTGAATTATTTTTCTTGTTTTATATTACAATAAAAACCAAAAACACATCTTCAATTCAGACCTTAAAGGGTGGTTTCCACATGTGGTCCCATAAAGGGATGTTCTCTTATTGGGAGATAAATTATTTTTTCCATTGAATTTTCCTTTTTTTTTTTTGTACATTGTAAGTACTACTAAAATACGTAGTTCATTCTTTAGACAAAGATTTTTGCTATTCATATTAGAGAATTGCTATTAAGATTGTTATGAGTATATTTATTTAAAACAACATACTTTTGAAAACTGACAATTCCTGGGTTACTTAGTTTTTTCTTTGAAATTTTAGATTGGTTTATTTTCTTTTTTTGGGTGTTTGAATTTTTGCCTATGTGTATGTTTGTGTACCATGTCCTTGGTACTCACAGAGGTTAGAAGAAGCCATCGTGATTTCCTGGAACTTGATTTATAGATGGTTTTGAGCCATCATGTGGTCCTGGGAACTGAACCCTGGTCCTCTGCAAGAGCAACCTTTGCTCCTTAACCTCTGAGCCATCTCTTTAACCCCTGGAGTACTGATTTATTGTCCCTGAATCTCAAAGAGAAACAAACCAGAAAATTGAAAGCACTAAGAAATTTTCTTATTTTCATTGCATACTACAGTTTTTATTTAATCATTGTTGATGAATAAATTTTTTAAATAAAAGACTATGCTTTTTGCCTATTTGAGAGTAAGGTAAATTGAAGACATAGAAGTTGTCCAAAGTACATTTATTTCAGTATGCCTTCTTTCTTTAATTTTAAAGTTTTTTATAATGAAGTTTTAATTAAATTAGGTATGGTTTTTGTCTTCCAGAAATTGAAAGGACTATTGTGGCATATTGGGCTCTGTGGTCAGTTCGTATTTGTAGCCTGTAGCTTTACAAACTTGAAATACATTTCATGGAAAAACCCAAGCTTTGAGCCTTTTTACAGACTGACTTTTTGGTCTCATCACAAGATGCCTGTTTATAGTTTTCATATGTAGAGAGTTACGTGTGTAGATAACACTGGTAAAACCTCAGGAATACAAGCAAAAGCACCCGTATTAGTTCTGCTCTTCTGTGGGAGATTTAAAGAAAAGCAAGGAATTTTATTATTAGTTTTAAATTTTAATTTAAAGAGATTACTAATTCAAGACTGGATGGTTCAGTAGTTAAGAGCAATGGCCATTCTTCCAGAGGATCCTGATTTGGTTTCAGCACCCACATAGTGGGCTATAACTGCCTGTAGCTTCAGTTTCAGGGAATTTGAAGCCCTCTTGACTTTCTTGGGTACCAGGCACAGAAACAACACATGTACACGTGTTGTTTACCTACATGTAGGTAAAGCACTCATACTCATAAAATTAAAATAAATTACTAACTTGCTTTTAGAGTATTATCTTTATGAATTGTTGCCTGTAAAATTCTGTGTGACTATAAAATATTAAGTTTTATAGAAAAGCATATCGTCATTTGCAGTGGTTTTATTTTTTTCTCTTTTAATAAATTACTTTTAGGTCTTTGTCTGAAGCCATGTCAGTAGAAAAAATTGCTGCAATCAAAGCCAAAATTATGGCTAAGAAAAGATCTACTATCAAGACTGATCTAGATGATGATATAACTGCCCTTAAACAGAGGAGTTTTGTGGATGCTGAGGTAGATGTGACCAGAGATATTGTCAGCAGAGAGAGAGTGTGGAGAACAAGAACAACTATCTTACAAAGCACAGGAAAGGTAATTAAATATTTTACTCATTCTTTGGAGTGTTGTAGGATTGTTTAAAATTTATTAATAGGTTTCAAGTTTTATTTATTTATGTTTATAAGTTAATAAAGTAGCCAAGGACTAATTCTTTTCAACTTCTGCTCAGACCAAATGTATGCTCTATAAGTTTTGAAAGATAAGAATTTGAATGAGAGTTTGATAGTCTGAGGATCGTCCAAACCCATGTGAAGGGAGAAGAAGAGAATTGACTGCACAGTTTTCCTCTAACTTCCATGCATATGCTGTGGCTCCTGCATATGTTTTCACACACACACACACACACACACACACACACACACACACACACACACACACACACACACCCCATACACATTAATAAAAGAAATTTAAAAATTTAATACTAGACGCTCTAGTATGCCAATTGATTTCTTGGAAAAAATGCATCAGTTCTGTTCTGTGTACATATTTTCCTCTGCGTTGTGCGCTTTCCTCTAAGTTTCCTTTGTCATCGATTCTCTGTTGCTGCACAAACAATGGTGGTTTGGTAGAACATTTGAAGAAGTGTGTGAGATTGTTGTGAAACTGAGCTTAACATTGAAAGAGACTTTATGTTTAGAGACCCTCTTGGCTTTTTTGAGGTAGGGTCTTTGTTAGTGGCTTAGGCCTGCGTTTGCCTACAAAGTGCTGTGAGTACAGGTATGTGCCACCTGCCCTGACTGGTTTTAATTGTAAAATAGTATTGAAACTTTAGCTTTTAATTTGCTGTACCATTTTGGTAGGGATAAAGTAACTAGAAAGGGTGTAAGGAAAATAATGATTTCTATTTATTTTATTCTATTTCCTTTGACTTGTCTTACATTTTAAGAAGCAGTTTAGGCTGGAGAGAAGGCTCAGTGGTTAAGAGCTCCGCTTCCTCATCTAAAGGTCCTGAGTTTAATTCCCAGCAACCACATGGTGGCTTACAACTATCTGTAATGAGATTTGGTGCCCTCTTCTGGCCTACAGGCATGAATGTAGGCAGAATACTGTATATACAATAAAAAATATCTTTATGTGAGAGAGAGAGAGAGAGAGAGAAAGGCAAACCCAGGAGGCTCAGAAGAAAAGGCAGGGTTAAGATGGTTGCTTGAAGAGCAGCTGAACACAGACATGGGCTGGAGAGATGGCTCAGAGGTTAAGAACATTGCCTGCTCTTCCAAAGGTCCTGAGTTCAATTCCCAGCAACCACATGGTGGCTCACAACCATCTGTAATAGGGTCTGGTGCCCTCTTCTGGCCTGCAGGAATATATACAGGCAGAATATTGTATACATAATAAATAAATAAAATATTTAAAAAAAAAAAAGAAGCATTTTCTATGGGCCAGACAGATGACTCAGCTGGTAAAGGCCCTTGTTATGCAAGCCTGGCAACCCGGGTTGAATCTCCAAAAGCCATGTAAAGGTGAAAGGAAAAACCAGTTCCTCAAAGTTGTCCTCTGGCCTACACGCATGGGGTGGCATGTATGTTCCCACATTCATATTATGCGTGTGTGTGTGTGTGTCTGCACAACAATAATAATAAGTAAAATTAATTTAATTAAAAAAATGGATCTGTTTTTCCACAGCAAATGAGATAGTTCTGGAGTGATGGTGCTACTCACGCAATCCTGGTAACCTGGGTTTGATTCCTAGAATCTTTAGAAAGTTTTTCTCTTAGTTCTACACTTGCACTGTGGTGCATGTGTCCATATCTATATTTAGTAATAAAAAAAGGATCATTCTAGAGCTTGGGATTCTAAAGCAATGTGAGGTTATAAATAGGCGTTCATTCTTCATTTTCTGTTATTTGCAGTTAAATGATACAGTCTCATTTTCATTGTTTCACATGACTAATATTTGATTAACACTCTGTCTTTTTAGTTCTGTTCTTTTTGTTTTGTTTTGAGACAGAGTTTGACTGTGTAACCCTGACTGTCCTGGCACGCATCATGTAGACTAGGCTGTCTTTGAATTCACAGGGATCCACCAGCCTTTGCCTTCTGAGTATTAGGATTAAAGGTTAAAGGTATGTGCTACTATGCCTGGCTTTTTTTCTTTTTCATTTTAACTTGACAGTCTTTAACTTACAGTTTTTTTTCTATCTGAAACATTAAAATTTTAAATTGTTGAGATGAACTCTTTTGTTTCAACTCTAGGTGGCAGGATTGTACCAGTTTAAAAGTGTTGTAATTTAATGTTGGTACCACTGTGATTTTTTGTTTTAAAAACAAATCATTTAACAACTGTTTAGAAGCTAGGTTTGCTTTTATGAATATTATCTTTAAAAATTTTTATTTTTGAATATTATTTTTAAAGATCAAAATTAAACATTTTGATTGCTGATTTCTAGGTTCATGTGTATGTGTGGACACATTTGTCACAGTGTACATGTGAGGTCAGAAGACACCACGTGAGAGTCATTTTTTTTCTTTCACTATGTGGGTTCCTGGAATTGAACTCAGGTTGCCAAGTGTAACAACACTGGCTTAGGGTAGACGTCAGATGACTTTCATTATTACCTATGATCAGACTCTTATTTTCTGACTTTTAAGGGACAAGAAAGTTCAAGTTTTCATCCTCTTTATATAGTTACTAGACCCTTGTTAAAACAACCTGATTTTGTAGTATCCTTAAATTATATTAAATGTCTTACTCTGTTTTGTGCTGCTATAACAGAATATCACAGATTGTAACAAACAAATTTCTGTGCCATTCAGCTATTATGACTTATTCTGTTTTGTGCTGCTGTAACAGAGTATCACAGACTGAGTAATTTATAATGAATAGACATTTCTGTGGTTCACCATTCTAGAGGCTGGAAAGTCCAAGATCAAGGAACTGCATCTGATGAGGGCTTTCTTACTGCATCAAAAATGACGGAAGGTATCACCTGGGTGAGAGAGAGGGAACGAAAAAGAGGGCTGAAAATAATAATAATTATTATTTTTTTTATCAGAAACTGACTCGTAAAATCACTGAGGCACTCATTTAGTCTCCATTTAATCTATTTTGAAAGTCACTTCTTAAAAATCCTACCTTTCAATACTACTGTATTGAAAATAAAGTTTTCAACACATAGATTTTGGGGGATGTTTTCAGATCAAAGTAATTTATTATTGAATCTTACATGTAATATAATTATATAAATATATTTGTACAAAGATAATCACTTGTAATTCTTGCACACGAGACTTCCTGGTGCTCTTTTGATTGATTCTTTCAGAGTTATGTCTTTCATTCAGTTTATCACTTTAAAAGTGATTTGATTTTCATGTTTTCACAGTAGAGCTGAGGTTTTGTTTGCACTTGGCACTGTGCTGACGTTTGCAGTGATGGTACAGAAGCTGTGGTTGCTAAAACTGCTGGTAATTGACTTGAGTTACCCAACACTACTAGCAAATCATGGCGTTTTTCACTTACCAGTTTTAACCTTAGCTAAAGTCTGACCCTTTAATATATCTAATGAAGTCTGAATATGCAAAGCAGCCCTGCACATTAAAAAAAAGCTGTGGTTGCTTTTATGAGCAGCATTTCTGTTATGGCTTGGGTTACTAACTAAAGCACATTTTTAAAAAAGAAAACCACCACATTTTATTTGAATGACTATGCTATTCAGACTTAGGTATTCTATAGACATACTCCTGAAAGAGTTTGTCAAGAAAAGCAACAGACAGTATTTGTTGTCAGTGATAAGATGTAAACTTTTCTGAGAAATTAAAAATTTTGTAGAATTTCTTTTTGCTATGAGTTTTCCAGCTTTCTAATTTTTGACTGTTTTGGTAAGACTTTTGTAAATCATACTAAAATTATGATTTAATGAAAATGTCATCAGTAAATACATATTTTAAAATGTTGAATAATACAGTGTATTAATGTTTGGAAAATTTGCATAATTGCATAACTCAGTGATAGATATTTTCCAGAGAACCAATGCGTGAATGAAAGAAATCTATTTAAAGTACAAAGTAGATTACACTTTATACTTTATATACTTTAAAAAGTATATTTAATGCTGGGCAGTGGTGGCGCATGCCTTTAATCCCAGCACTTGGGAGGTAGAGGCAGGCAGATCTCTGTGAGTTTGAGGCCAGTCTGGTCTGCAAGAGCTAGTTCCAGGACAGGCTTCAAAGCTACAGAGAAACCCTGTC
>JAQHUG010000164.1:3541589-3577185 GCA_028555095.1 Dicrostonyx torquatus
AAACAGTATTTCTCTGTAGCTCTGGCGCCTGTGCTGGAACTAGCTCTTGTAGACCAGGCTGGCCTTGAACTCACAGAGATCCCCCTGCCTCTGCCTCCTGAGTGATGGGGTTAAAGATGTGAGCCACCACTGCCCAGCAAGAATCCTCAATAGTTTCTAAGATGGCGAAGAAGTTCTGAGATCTATATTTGCTACTGTAAAGAGTCAGGAACTACTTAGTATCATAGTATAGTGGTAATTATAGTAGTGGTATACAGTTAATATTAGAACCTAGCTTTTGTATACATTTGCATAATATTTAACATATGTAAGCTAGGCCGTGATTGACGATGCTTTGGTCCTTAGTCCTAAGATAATAGTTTAGTGCAAGCAGCAGTGAGATGCAATATATGACAGGCAACTTATTCAAAAGTAAAGAATTTCATGGTAGTATGGTGCTTGCGGGCCATGAGGTTGATGCTAGTCTCACCAGGAAACAAAACAGATTTTGCAAAGTAAAAACTAATAAAGTAGATGGAATGGTAAAGTGGGATGAGTAGTTGAAGCCAAAGAAACAAAGCATTTGAATTTCTTTTTTTCTTTAAAAAGACTTATTTTTATTTTATGTATATGAGTGTTTTGCTTTCGTATATATTAATGCAATGTACACAGTCCATGGTGACCAGATCAGGATGTCGCTTTTCCTGGAACTGGAGTTAGGGATGGTTGTAAGGTGCCTTGTGGGTCCTGGGAATTGAACCCAGTTGCTTGGGAGAGCAACAAGTTTTCTTAACTGAGCCATCTCTCCAGTCCCCAGATTTCTGTTTTAAAAATAACTGTGTGTGTGTCTGTGTGTGTGTTTGCATTTGCTGTGGTGAAAAATGGGGAAGTTAAAGGGTAATGTTGTGGAGTTGATTCTCTTTCTTCTACCTTTACATGGTTTCTAAGGATGGAACTCTGGGAGATAGGCTTTTGTAACAGTTGCTTTACCTGTTGAGTTACTTTGGTGGCTCCAGAATACTTCATTTTCTAGAGTCTTAGAGAATTGTATTACATTGAAGTACATGAGAGCAGGAACCATGTGATTGCTAATCATCGATGGATTTTATTGTCAGTGAAGGTATTTAGCTCAGAATAGATGCACATATATTCTTTAAACCATTGAATGATTGGTAGAGGTGGAAAGAGACGAAAAGTATTATTAGTCACTGGGGGATACTGTTAGTCATTAGGCAAAAAAGTCAAGGGAGAATAATGTGTCAGGACTGAAGAAGCTTATAAAGGAAAGAGTAATCACCTTGTCGGCTGTGTTGGGTATTAATGGAAAAGCTGATTTATGATTACTTCCCATCTTTTCAGATTTAAAAAATGTACAGCGACTCCTACAAGTATCTGTAACCTTTGGGCATCTGAAGAAGTCTTGGCAATCTGGATGTAGCACAGGGATTATTACACTTTGAGGATTTAGTAGTCCCCTTTCATAGAAACCTGTTACATTTAAATGGTTACTTTTCTTGATTTTGTATGTTTGAGTAGATACAGAATAATAAAAATTGTATATAATTGGTCTATTTAAGTATTTGTAATAACCAGACTCAAGGTAGTAGCTTTTATTTTAATGTATTATTACAGTAGCTTGTGTTCTATTACCTCAATGAAATTCCCAAGGTAAGAGCTTCGTAGGAGGTTAAGGCTAGGACATAGTTAGTATAGAACACTTGAGTGACTGTGTGAGAGCCTAACATCAGGGGTGAGGGAAGGAAAGATATTTAGCTCAAGGTCTGGAGACTGAAAATTGAAGTTTGGTCAGCTCCACCTGTTGTTATGTGACATGGTAATGCCTCAAGACCACTATCAACCCCGTGTGATAGCAGTGCTCAGATAGCTAATTGTTCCTCACTGGGCCTTAGCTTTTAAAGGCTCCTCTACCTCTACATCCTACATTTAGGAGCACATATCTCATATAGCAATCCTTGGGAGACCAATCACTTCTAAACCATAGCAATTATTGTACCTTGTAAAATAGGAAACATAAGTAGAAAGTTTCAATATAAATTGCTTATTGGAAAAACTGCTTTTGCATATGTATATTGCATTTAATTCAAATTTATTCACGTTTTAGAATTTTTCCAAGAACATTTTTGCAATTCTTCAATCTGTAAAAGCCAGAGAAGAAGGGCGTGCCCCTGAACAGCGGCCTGCTCCAAATACAGCCCCTGTGGTAAGAATCTTTTCTGCTTATGTTGTTGTTTTAAGAAAGTAATGTTTATATTGTATTTTATCTTGTAATTTTGACATCTTAAACATTTTACAACAGTAGGGTATATGCTTGCTACTTTAGTATACTCAAAGACCATAAAGACCCTCTCTAGTTCTAAAAGTTAACTCAGCAGTAATTTTGGGTCATTCTTGATGTGTACCTGGATGAGAGTCTGAAAAGGGGTTAATTAGGAAAAGCCTTATAAGTTAATTTTTAGGTTAACTGTAGCTGGCCTATTTATTGCTTGAGAAAATTGTTAACTATTATTAAAAATATAAATCATTGTTATCTTCCATTTTGGACTTGTTTGAAATCTTTGGTGACCATTTTATATTGGTATATTTATTTTCCCTTGTCATCTTCCATATGGCCCATTCGTTGTACCTCAGCTTTAGCTCCTGCTAAGTTGACTGCCTCACTCTTTCCGGTATTGCTTAGGATTCTCCAAACCGTAAATTCATGCATGCTTAAATCGTCACCGTCTCCATTTAAATTAGGAAATACCCTCTATCTTGCTGTAAATCCGTCTTCCTGTTCTCAAGATTCAAGACAAAAAAATAGAATTCAAATTGATTTCACTTTTTTGTAGAATTTGGAAAAACATTGGTAGAGTACTAAACATAGCCTTGGAAGTAATTTTATTTACACATGAAATTATTGATACTTAATTTTTATAAATACTGAGTTTTTTTTTTTTTAAAGATTTATTTATTATGGATGCAGTGTTCTGTCTGCATTTACTTCTGTAGGTGAGAAGAGGGCACCAGATTTCATTACAGATGGTTGTGAGCCATCATGTGGTTGCTGCGAATTGAACTCAGGACCTCTGGAAGAACAGCCAGTGCTCTTAACCGCTGAGCCATTTCTCCAGCTCCCTGAGTTCTTGATAATATTTAGACTTAGTTGGCTTACCACAAATAGCATCTAGTTGCTATGCAGTGTTCTGAGCATCTAGGGATAAAATAATACAATGTCATAGTCTCTGTCCTGTTTTGAGTTCATATTGTAGTAAATTAAACTTAAATCTATGAAATGAAGTATAGTAAGTGCTGTGATGTTAAAGCATAGGATGCTTACAATTACAAATATGACACCCATAATAGTAATTGGTAGGAAGAATGTGAAGCCTTAAAAACAGTAAACCATTATCTTTGTGAATGTGAGTATTCTATGGTGTATTTTATAGCCGTTAAAACTGTTGCAATTTTCATGTTTGGCATTTGATCAGATAGATATATATGTATGATCTATAGTAGCTATAGCCATCAATAACTTTTCTTTTGTAATGTTCAAGTGTAATCCTATTGTAGCAAAATGAAGAATATATAAATAGTACAATTTTCCCAAGTACCTTTAAAGTGTTTTAAAAATACCTATTTTTAGGTTATTATAGACTATGAGTTTAGTATGAAATATTTGAATTAATTTATACATAATTAGAAAGTTGGTTTTTTTTAAGTTTTAAAAAACTACATCTATTGCTTTTAGAGTATACATTTTTAAGTGTTTATTGAACATCTTTTTGCTTTTGGTTTTTTGAGACAGAACTTTTTGTAGCCCTGGTTCTTCTGGAACTCACTCTGTTCAGATTATCATTGTAGAGAGTATTATTTCACAGTCATTTAAGAAATTTGAGTATCTCTGCTTACCATATTATCTGCAGTTTTGGTGCAAGTACACTTGAAATTGTTTGTTTTTATTTATCATTTTTTAGTAGCAAATAATATTGGAAATGAATCCTCTTCATCAAATGCCAAGTAGTCTTCTTACCTTCTTCTGTCTTTTGGCTCATATTGGTAATAACACTTGTTTTATATGTGTCTGTATCAGGCTTTATGTAAGTAACATTTAAAAATACTGACTTGCATCTCTGTTTTAGGATCCTACTTTGCGCACAAAGCAGCCTATCCCAGCGGCCTACAACAGATATGACCAGGAAAGATTCAAAGGCAAAGAAGGTAAGTTGCTTATTCTTTATGTTCGTCTCATCATTGTCATGCTGAGCTTGAGTGGCAGTGTAGTTTGATATTTAAGAATAAGGATTCTTAAGTAACCTCTGTAGTCCAAATTATCTAGTTCAATCACCTCCTTTTGTAATAAAGCTTTTGTTATTGTTGTTGTAGTTTAAACACAGCCAGATTTACTCATTTATGTGTGATCTGCAGCTGTTTAGATTTACTCATTCATATGTAATCTATAGCTGTTTAGCTCTCACAGTTCTGTTAGGTAGTTTTGAGAGAGGGCATACAGCTTACAATACCTGAAAAGAGTATTTGGACTCTACACAACAAAATTGGTTAACCTCTTGTTGGTAGCTTTGAGTCTGGATCCAGATGGCTTGTGTTTCAGTTAATTTTTGTGTGGATTTTATTGTTCAACTCTAATCTGTCTTACCTCATATTTATAATTAAATATTAAATAGTACTGATAACTTATTTCATAGGGTTGCTTTGGATATAAACCTGGTACAGAAGACGACTTTCCTAGAATAATGTCTGATAATGTAATAAACTACCCACAAATGTTTGCTGTTATTGATGGTTGTTGTGGTTATAAAGAATTTTGGGATGGGGAATGCTGTGTGTTGAATGTATATATTAAGGGATAGGGAAGCATAGACTTGGAGCAAGTGTGAGAGCAAATTTTGTTACAGCTCGCTTGACAGTCTACCTAATGCAATTGTAAGCCATTTCTTTATTAGTGAGGTGAGACTACCACTAGTTTTTCTTGAAAATTTCATTTATTTTGACTTCACTTATGAAGACAGGAGATAGAAATACTGAAAGTTTAATGCTTACTTTTTTTCCCTGTATAATCTGAAGTCTCCAGGCAAATTTTAAAGGGGCTGTATTGCTTTGATGAGTGAGTTATATGTGCTGACTTCATTTACCAGAGAAAGGCACATGGTGAATAGGTGCCACACAAAGACAGTGATTTATTTATTTTTTTATTCACTGTTGTTTTCTTATGGAATGATTAAATAAAGCAATTCATAGCAAATCTAATCCTTTAAGGACCATCTCCAGCTTCTCCATGTATACACATATTATACATCTTGTTTCTGTACCACAGCTACCAAATCTTATAGTTGATGCAAAGGTATATGCAGTCTGTAAAATATTTGCTATGTGATCTTTCCCAAGAAGACTAGAGCATACTATATGAAATTTTTTTTAATTAAAAATATTTCTCTGATAGTCATGTAACCTAGGTGAAATTTAAACAATGCATGTTTTGTTTTAATGACATATAAAATGTTTTTGTCATTCTTCCTCTGGTAAAATATTGTCAAAGATCCAAATTGACTACGTTAGTTGATTGACTATAGCAAGAACCAAAACAGGAATGAGAAATAAATTGCCATGTATGTATAGAATTAAATGTTTACATTTAACAGAGAGAGAAAAGAGCATGTTGCACTTACGTCCTGCAAGTCATTGTTTATAGCACCATTTTCTGATAACTGTATAATTTGTCCCTTACATTAAACTTTAGGACAAAACTTGGTATAATTTATGAACTTTCTGTTTTACATGCTTTTATAGGTACAATTATTTAGTAGTTACTAAAAATAAAGGGATTAAAAGTTTTTTATTTAGTGTGATTTAAGATTTATTTCATTTTTATGCATATGGATATTTTGCCTATGTGTATATCTATGCACCACACATGTGCCTGGTGTCCATAATGCCAGAAGAGGGTATCAGATGCCCGAATATGAAGTTAAATGCAGTTGTGGGCAGATTGTGTGTGCTGGGAATTGAATCTGGGTCTTTTGCATAAGTAGCTAATGCTCTTAACTGCTGATTCTTCTCTTTAGCTGTTTAGTGTGGTTTTCAAACTAAATTTGAAAAATGATCCTAACCAAATTCTATGAAGTCAGTGCTCTGTCATTTATTGAATATGTTTTGCAACTAGTCTCTCAAAAGTTTTTAAGTTTTAGGATTATGTGATAAAACTGTTTATAGTATATTTAACTAAGGCCTTCTTACACTGTTGAATTGTTAGGTGTAATGTAAATTGTGATCAAAATTTTTTTTTTGTCTGCAATGAAATACATAAATCATAATAGAGTTCTTTTCTTTGCAGAAACGGAAGGCTTTAAGATTGATACTATGGGCACATACCATGGCATGACACTGAAATCTGTAACGGTAAGTTATTATGACTGCAGAGATTATTTGTTCCAGTGAGTAGCAGATGGTAAATTTTTGTTCTCTAGCATCTAATTGAAACATTTGTTTTTTAGTGACCATTGTAGTACTGATAGGCCTGTGTGAAATTATTTGATTCATGAGTTTTTTCCCCTTTTTTCCCTTTTCTAATCAGATTTTGAATTTATAAGTGTCTCGACTAATTTGAAACTTGGGATGTTTAAAGCCATTGAGTTGAAGGTCATATGGATCCCCCCCTTTTTTTTTTTGGTCTAATATCTTATGGATTTTTTTTTTTTTTTTTTTTTTTGGTTTTTTGAGATAGGGTTTCTCTGTAGCTTGGAACTAGCTCTTGTAGACCAGGCTGGTCTAGATCTGCCTGCTTCTGCCTCCCAAGTGTGCCACCACCGCCCAGCTTTATGTTCTTTCAAATGTAATTGTCTTTGGAAAACTAAGAGTGGGACTGGACCTGTAGTTCAGTAATAGAGCCGTTGCTGAGACTGCCCAGTGACATGGTATATGTTTTCAGATCAGTTAAATGGGTAAACAGAATGTAATAGTTGATGGAGTACTTTTACAAACACTTATTAGAACCAAATATTTATATATTCGTGAATATAAGTCTTTGGTTCAAAGATTTTCAGTTAGCTCATTTGTTTTTATCCTCCCCTTCTTTTCTTTCTGTTCCCTTCTCTGTCTATTCCTCTCTCCTGTCCTCCCTTACCCCTCCCTTCCTGCCTTTCTTCCCTCTTTCTCCTTTCTTACTCTTGGCCCCTATGCTGTCTTTCTTGCTTTTGCCATGTTGTTTTTAGCTTGGACTTCGAACTCCTGGGCACCAAGAATCTTCCTTTCTCAATTTCCTGAGTAGGCTCTCTAATTTTAATTTTTAAAAGCTATTCCATAACTAAAATAGCCTGGCCAGAAATAGCCTGACTGACTACTTTCCGTTTAACACTTCTCATTGTTGTATAGCAAATGACAGTATTTTATGATGTGGGTAAGGTATACTTTTAATTCTATTTTGCATTTGTATATTTTGATGCATGCACCTTATACTTTAAAATACTATGCACATGCGTTGTCTATATACTTAAGATCTAAGACTGTTGCTTTTGTCTTTGCTTGTGAGTCATCAGCTATTTACATACCTCACATGACATGAAATCAAAATATATTTGCTGTGATTTCTGAGTTCAGATTTAATTTTATACTTAGAATTTTATAACATGTGGGCCTGCTTTTCTTGCCCCAACCTGGCTAGCTTAGCCCCGATATAATCACACAGAGTCTACATTAGATATAAATTGATTGGCCCATTAGCTCAGACTTCGTATTAGCTCTTATAACTTATATTAACCCATTATTATTATCTATGTTAGCCTCATGGCTCAATACCTTTTTCAGTGGGGCAGGTCACATCCTGCTTCTTCCATGGTCTGGGCAGGATTGTGGAAAGAGCTTCCTTCTTCCCAGAATACTTCTGTTCTCATTGCCCCACCTCTACTTCCTGTCTGGTTTTCCCACCTATACTTCTGTTTGGCTACCTTATAATTGACAGAATATAGAATTTTCCCGCACCAGAATTTGCCATAAATCTATTGAAGTTTTGGTTTTTTAAATTTTAAATTGATACTCTATCAAGTATTTTGCTAATATGTTTTAAATGGCCAGATTTGTTTTTGTGTTATTATCTGTAGGCTTACAGATTCATTCAGCAAGTATTTATTGAGCACTCGTGTCATGTATTTGCCACTGAACATTACAGCTGTAACTGCTTCTGAGGGTAGTCAAAGAGTCCTCTCTCGAGGTCAAAGTCCTGCCAGAAGAGCATTCCTCAAAGGAACAACAGGGTTAAAAATGGACTCAGTAGACAGTGATGAGAAGGCCAGTGTTTTCCAGTTTAGTGAGCAAGAGCAAAAGTGGTAAAAGATCAGGTATCTTATATCATTTGGTTGTTTCTGATTTCAGAATTTAATTAATGGTGGTAAGGTTTAACTGAAATTTATTATTTTGTTCTTTGTTTATGTTTATATTTGTAAAAGACAGGGTCTCACTGTGTGGCTTTAGCTGTTCTGAAACTTACTAGTAGACAAGGCTGACCTTGAACAGAAATCCACCTAGCTTTGCCTCCCTAGTGCTTGTACTACTAAAAGCATGTGCCATCATGCTTGGTTTGAATTAAATTTCTGTGTGATTCAGTTAGTTGTTTCTTGGACACAGGGTTTGTCTGTTGCTGATTTCCAAAGTAAATTGCCAGGGAACTGATGTTACTCTTAGGTAACCATTAAAAATTAAGTTTTTTTTGTTAAAGTTTTCTTCTTACTCATGGCTCTGAGTGCCATGGAATTTGTTTTTATTATATGAGCTTCTAAATATAAAAGGTGAATTTAAATAAATTTAAGCTGTAGATATTTAAAGAATAATCACACACAAAATAATCATAAAAAAGGATTGCTTAGGAATGCAACAGAAAGACTAAATGTGGTCAGATGTCTGTCTAGTTTTAATACTTTAGTAGCCAGAACTGCTACCTTCATATGCTGATTATTTACTAGAATTAAATACATAGACAAGGAATGTTTTTAGATGTCTTTATTTTTAGTTATTTCTCAAACTTATCCTTCCAATTAAGTATTTTTCCCTTCTCTTTTGTTTTGAAATTGTCATTTGTGACCCACAACAGTGTCTTACCTCATTCTGCTGTTCAGAAAATTTCTCTTGTACTATCAAGATAGGCAAATGTATATTAAATGTAAAAGCTTTTGTTGCCCACAAGTGATTTCCCTGCTTTTATAGATATAAAATGTTTTTAAAATTTTTGCCAATGTTCTTAAAATTTTTAATGTGCCTGGTTCACATAGTTCCCAAAATTAGGATTTATCTGCATTAGAATTAATCTTTATAACTTTTAACTTCAGTATCAGAATAGAATCTTCTTGATAAGTGACTAGATCAGTACATTAATAATTTATGCAATTTATTTTTTTCCATATGTGTTAGGCGTTTTACTATATGTGTTGTGTTTTACTGGCCAGTGCCTAAGTCTAGCTTACTAAAACGTGTATGAATAAAAGTCCTGCATGTGTTTGATAATAAAGATCTAAAATATTGAGGAGTTAGAGAGATGATTCAGTGGTTAAGAGCACTTGCAGCTCTTCCCAACGAGCCAAGTTGGTTCCTAGCACCCAACTCACAACCAACAACTCACAAAAGCTTGTTGGACACATAAGCATGTACCTCCAGCTTCAGTAGCTCCAAGGACTCTGGGCACCTTTAATACACAAATCTGTGAAGAGATTTCGGCTAACCTTTTCTTTTCCTGAGGTGGGGGGGGAATCTCTATTTATTTTTATTGTATCTTGGTGTCATTTTTAAAGACAAAATTTCACTATGTAGCCTTGGTTGGTTTAGGATTTTGGTATATAGACCAGGGTGACCTCAAACTAAAAAATAATTCACCTGCCTCTGCTTCCTGAGTGCTGGGATTAAAGGCATGAGCCATGTACCTAAACGGATCTCACTTTGTAGATCACCTAGCCTTGTATTTTTTTGGTGAGGGGAACTCCATCTGTCTCTTGCTCTATATATATGGGATTCAGGTACACATTGAATCACCTAGCTTCTGTTTAAACTTTGACTTAGATAGTTAAGGAACATGTTTGACATTAATGATTCCAGAGTCCCAAGGTGCATAAATGTTTTCAGAACTTATCTTAGATGGAACTTTGCTTCAAAATAAGTTCTCGGAATTCATTTTTTCTTTTTTTTTTAATCTATTATCTATGGATCTATCAATCGATCTAATCTAATCTAGATAATGTGTGTCTGTGTCCTTAGAGTTCTTTTAACTGGAGCTACAGACATATGTGAGCTGCTATGTGGGTGCTGGGAATTGAATGTGTGTCCTCTGGAAGAGCATCCAGTGCTTTTAACCACTGAGCCATCTCTCTAACTTGCCCCCAGCATTTTTTAATGTTCTAAGAAACCTTGGATCAAATAGTTTCTGTGATAGAGGAATGTGAATGTTTTTTAACATGCGGTTATTGAAGAAAAGAATCTTCATTGGTGGTTTTCTTTGGATGGCAATATTATTAGAAAGAACTAATATTACACGGAATTTATTTAAATAAAACTAGTTAAAGTTGTGAGTTGGAAATAGAAACTTATTGAGGATAATTCTTCATATAGTTCATATACTAGTGTTTTGTTTTAGTAGGAATAGAATATATGAAGTTTAAATTTGAAAACCATTTTAGTTACTATGTTTCATTTGTTTTTGTAGTATATACAATTTGTGAATGGACCATTACAGATTAAGAAATTGCCATTTGAGTGTATGTAGTGCTATGTATCTATATTCTGAATACTTGGGATGCAGAAACAGGAGGATTGCTGTAAACTTGAGATCAGCCTGGTCTATCTAGTTCCAGGCCAGCCAGAGTGTGAAACTTGAAACTGTCCACTACCATCTAAAAAAAGCAGAAAGAAAACATTACATGGAAATGCTTTTTATTATATAGTAAGTAGGATATGGTAAAGGTTTTTTGGTTTATTTGTTTGTTTGCTTGTTTATTATTTTTAGTTGGGGTGTGGCAAGGAACCTTTGTGTCCTTTCTCTGGAGAGGGAAGATGTTCTTGAAGTTAATTCTTGTTATTCATAGGGGTTTTATGATTTCATTAAGTATTCCTTACTTTTCTCTAGCCTACTTAAGATTATGGAGAAAGTTCATAAACTCTAGCAACTATTTCTTTCATTTTTGTTTGTTTTGAGAAAGGATTTTTTTCCATAGCCCTGGCTGTCCTGGAACTTGATAATGTAGATCAGGTTGTCCTTAATCTCACAGAGACCATGTGCTTAGTGCTAGGATTAAAGGCATGCAAGCACCTCCATGCCCAGCAGGCACTGTCTTCATATTTGAGGAATGAAATTGTACAAATTTGAAGGCTTTTCTTTAAATGTTCGCTTGGATTAAGTCCAATAGCTATAGTAAGTAGTTCTTAAATCTTTTATGGTAAACCATTTTCAGATAGCATATATAAAATGGAGGTTTAAGAATATCACCATTACTTTTGTTATTTAGGATATTATAAAATCTCTATTTCATCCAGGTTATAATTCTTAAAAGAAGTTCCTACATTTTTATAAAATTCCCCTCATTGTTCTTTGTTGACTAATTTGTTCTTTTCTGCTTACAGTGTTCTGGTAGTTAATATACTAGCAGTAATGTTTTGGCTTTGAGTCCGTCTAGCTCTCAGACCAGCCAAGGTAGAATAGGTGCTCAAAGATTTCTTCCTTTTGGGGTGCCTGAACTAGGAAGGCAAGTTGGGCTCCCTCCCTCCCTTCCACCTACAAATAACCTTTTGGATGCTTCCTGTATATTATGTCATCTGGTGGATACAGAGACAACAGAGATGAACAAAGCCAGACATACTATATACTGCAGGCTTGATTTATGGTCTTTTGGAGAAGAGTTAGTGAGTGACTTGAATATGAAATTATTGTTGTAGCAAGTGTGTACATGGAGGAGGTAATGCTTGAAAATGGACCTGAACTTTGAGTAGGTGCAAGAAAAGCAAGAAAACACAAATTGGGAATAGTAAACAAAAAGTTAGAATAAAAGCTCTGTGATGAAAGGACGAACATGGAAAACAGAAAGATTAAAAGATTGAGTTGTTTAGTGATTATGTCTATTGCAAAGCTTCTTCTGAGCTAGATGTGGCCTGATGTTCTTAAATACCAGTGCATTATCCTACATCTTGTTGATCTACGTCTAGCATTATTTTTTTAACATCTGTTTTCCTAGTAGATCTATGTTTTAAACTTTTATTTTAATGCAAGCTGGTACAACCCTTTTGGATGTCAGTGTGGAGATTTCTTAGAAAATTAGGAAACAACCTTCCTCAAGACCCAATAATACCACTTTTAGGTATACATCCAAAGGATGCCCAATTGTGCCACAAGGACATGTGCTCAACTATATTCATAGCAGCTTTGCTTGTCATAGCCAGAACCTGGAAACAACCTAAATGTCCCTCGACCGAAGAATGGATAAAGAAATTGTGGTACATTTACACAATGGAGTACTACACAGCAGAAAAAAATAACGACAGCTTGAATTTTGCAGGAAAATGGATGGAACTAAAAAACATTATTTTGAGTGAAGTAATCCAGGCACAGAAAGACAGTTGTCACATGTACTCACTCATAGGTGGCTTTTAAACATAAAACAAAGGAAGCCAGCCTACAAACCATAATCACAGAGAACTTAGACAACAATGAGGACACTAAGAGAGACTTACATAGACCTAATATACATGGGAAAGTATAAAAAGACAAGATCTCCTGAGTAAATTGGGTGCATAGGGACATTGGGGGAGGGTTGAAGAGGGGAGGGGAGAGGCAGGGAGGGAGCAGAAAAAATGTAGAGCCCAATAAATATCAATAAAGAAAAATACAAAAACAAATTTATTTTAATTTTATTGTTTTTTTATTGTTTATGTTCATTTTATTGTTATGTCTGTTTGAGAGTGTTGGATCCTGGAGTTGCAGACAGTTGCAAGCTGCCATGTGGGTGCTTGGAATTGAATCCAGGTCTGGAAGAGCAGCCAGTGCTCTTAACTGCTGAGCCATCTCTCCAGCACCACACAGTTCTTTTCTTTGATCTGAAATTTGCCCCTAATATATTAGGAATCTGTTGTAACTTCAACCTTTACTTCTCATTTTAAAAGAGTGTCATAGTCTATATATTAAGTTTCTTTTATGGTATTATCCGCGCATATGGGGATTCACAGTAGCCTGAGCTATGGCTATTTTGTTTGTTGAAGATGCCTCACTCATTAGTCAGTAGATGTTACCCCCAAAGCCCCAGTTGGTTTTAAATCCCTGATCTAAATAAAGCAGGTGCCAGGTACCTAAGAGAAGCCAAGTACTGGGGAGCACTTAAAAAATATGGCTTTGTAGTCAGTTCTAGCTTTGAGCCACTAAATTCTGTTTTTATTTGGCAGTAAAGATAATGGAATTTACATCGTAGTTCTGTAAGCATTTGAGAAACTGTTGTCCTGTTTATGTTAAGGTAGAAATGTTGAGCACAAGAGGAGTCAACAAGTCGTAACTTTCCTTTTTGACTTAGCTACACAAATATAAAATAAAAAAAATGTATGTATGTATTCCCAATTTGACTTACATATAATATTTATTATAGCTTTGTTGATGTATTTAATATTACTTGCTCAATGATAAATTTTTCATTCAGTGTTATTAAGAGTAGTCCATTTAAATTTTAAGAGAAACCATTTTCTTTCAAATCCATTAGGTATTTTCGTTATAGTTGGGTATGCTTATGCTGTAGCAGACATTTTTAGCCTTTGAGAGAAGGTGATTATGAGAAGTTTTCATGTAAATGCGTAACTAAGGGTGCTTGTTATTCACCTGTCAAGACACAGGTATGAGAAGAAATATTTATTTATATTGATTACTTTTTCCTTTGGAAAAGAAACTATAGGTTATAACTATATGTTATAGAAGTATTACCTCCATGTAACAAGGTTTCATGACTATAGTTTTAGACTGGTATGTATTATACTACTTGTGGATATTACCCTTGAAGTAATTTTTACAACATGATTATATATTTCAAGATGCTTGTGAACCACCATGTAGTTGCTGGGAAACAAACCCAGGTCTTCCATAAGAGCAGTACAGGATCTTTGCTGCTGAGATTCTTCCAGCGTCTAATATATCTCTTAAGCTTTTGAAAGTTAATCTTATACATTTCCTAAGTGTTACATGAAGTCCATAATTAACATAGTTTATACATAAATTTTGAAATTAGAGTTGAAGTTTTACAGATTGCTTTAAGAAGTCATTGCTAAGTCTAATGCATTTCTTCCTTTTTTTTTTTTATTCAGAACAAGCCTTTTCATAGCAGTTTTGCCTCAAGTTTTTAAATAACAACAACTTCTTTGTGAATTTTTTTTTAAACTTACTTGTTTTGGCCTTGCTTTTTTTTTTTTTTTTTAAATACTGTGTTATTGGCTTATCGAACCATGTCTTGATAGGAAAGAACTTTCTATTATGACTTACCAGCCTATTTGTTGCAGCAAGTTAGGCATTAGCTTTTTACTTGCTTTGTTTGTTTGTTTTGTTTTAAATGTGAAAAGGTTTTTTTTTTTTAGGTTTTGCTGTGAGGTTCAAATGTATAAATGAATACCTTGAATTGTATTGTCCACAGGCTGCTTGATTGTAGAATGAAATTCAGTTTTAGTTTTGGCATAATTTGTTTTATCATGCATGTAAATTTTCTGTTCTGAATAGAATATTCTGTTCTTTTTCTACTTGACTAGTATTTATAGTGAAGACATTTGGCAAATGGATATTACCTTATTATATGAATACTTTCTTTGTGGTAGAGAGTTTATGATCAGGTATATCTCATTGCATATTTTTTCAACATAATCAGCATTTAAGTGGTAATGTATTTAAGGAAGATGAACTGGAGCAGAGCATAATTACAGATACGGGAATTTTAATGACATAAAAGCTTTATAATGTCATTTAGTATATGTTTCTTACAGAGTTTTATTGAAAATCCACTTGTTCTTTTGGTAAGAAACTTGTATAATCAAATTCAGTATATTACCTTTAAGAGATGTCAATAACAGGTATAACGTATCCTTTAAAATTAATCTAGAGACCAGAGAAATGGTTTGGGCATTAAGAATGCTTGATGTTATTATAGAGGACCATGCCTCATATCTGAGCATCCACATGATGGCTTACAACCATCTATAACTCTAGTTCCAGGGTACTTGATGCTTACTTTTGATCTCTGAAACCATTAGGCATGCATGTGGTACATATACATACAAGCAAACATTTGTATTGTGTAATTACATGTAATTCCAAGAGCTGCATAAAAATAGACTTTAGTTTTTTTTTTAGTTTAATCTCTTATATTAGAATTAAACTATTAATTCTGATTTCTATTTCTTGGCATGGACACAACTTTAATTCATTTAATTTGAGTAAATTTGATACCAATTTTAAACATTTCTGATTGTTAAATTCTAACCCATCAGCTTATATTTAGGCTGCTACTTTTATTATAAATATCTTGGATCTTCTTTACTATTTAGAAAAATAGGTATTAGCTTTTAATATTTATTTCATGATTGACGATCTGAACCATTTTGTTCATATGACAAAATCTAATACATTTAATATATGCTATTTAAGGGTGTTAGGTTTTGATACTTTGATGAATGTTGGCTGAGCTTTAGTGTGCTATATCAGATTGTAGTGTTTGTAAATGAAATCCTCAATGAATTTTCAGTCTTTTATATATTTTTTGCATTCAAATTATTATTTTCCTCCTGATATTTTATATTCCTTGGGTTTTCTATTAATATTTTGTATTATTTCATTGGATTATCTGCTTATTTCATCTTTTCCCTCTCCCCTTTCCCATCCTGCCCAATCTCATTTGATCTTTAATTCTAAGTTTTGGTTTCTTTTCCAGGTCTTGTTCTTGATGGATGTTTCTTTTAGTGTTGTTCTTCTTGTCTTTCCTGCCTCTCATATTCCTCTGTGAGTGACTTGCTCTCATGTTTAAGTATCTAGTTTAAATTCTTACTACTTCTGCTCTGGACAGATCTTATAATTAGATGCTAAGTTCTTGGAATTTTGGAATACTGCTTTTCTGTGAATAAGTTGAAGACATTTACTTGAAATGGCTGGAAATGGACTTTAAGGTCCTGCTTTTGCTAGAGAAAGTATTGTTCTAGAACTGGATTATTTTTACAGTGACATTGAGATAACATGTTCTTTACATTTAGATTTTTTTTCAGTAGTATAAGGTGAAATAAAGACGCAGTCGGAAATAGGTCATTTTAACTTCTTATGAATTTAACAAATTAATCATATCTTTTGTTGTCATATACAAGTAGTAAATTCTAGAGATTATTGATCCTGTAATCATATATTTTCCCAGATTAGGTACTTTACTTTCAAGTAGAGGGTTCTATTCTTTTGCTTATGTTTCTGTTATTATGGTCTTTTATTTGTTGTTAGTATTCTGAAATTAAATCCATAATACATTTTATTAATTACATCTTAGAACTGAACTGAAGTTAAGCACCTCTTTGATCTTTTAGAAGATAACTGAGTTTTATCTTTTGTTGTTATTATTAGATAAAACCTCCCCAGTTCAGCTTTTGATGTTAACTTTTGATTTCAGCAATACATCCTATAAAGCTATACATAGTACTATGTAGTGTCCATGAGGGTTAGATGGAGTGGCACAGTAACCCATCGTTTTGATGCTAAATATGTGGGTATGTTATAATTATCATAAATTATAATATATGTTTTTCATATAGTGTAAAAGTCACTGAAGCATTATCAGGAAATAAGACTGTACGTTTGGGCTGAGTGTGGTAGTACCTGCTTGTAATCTCAGCATTTAGAAAACTGAGGCAGGAGCGTCATGAGTTTGAGGTCAATTTGAGCCACATAATGAGACCTTTTTGATTTTAAATATAAAAGGAAAACATAACTTTAAAGTGAGGGCTGAAGGGTCAGTGTAGTGCTTGCCTAGTATGTGTGAGGTTCTGGGTTAAAACTCCAGCATCATATAGACAAAACAAGCACAGAAAGCTTTAGTAGAAATACTTTATATTTAGCTGCTTTGCATTGTAAAAGATGATCTTCAAATAATATGAGTCAAATTTGGGGACACCTATGATACATAAAATTACTTAGGTTTTGAGTACTGATAATTTATAGTGCCATTTACTTTGATCACTTCTTGAATGGGCTTCTTATGCATTTACCATTGTTACTTTTCCTTGTTATTATGTCTAATATATTTCCAGGTTGAATATATTTCTTTAGATACATAGGTAATGTAACTTAAGCACTAGTACCTGATTGTATTCTGTTTGGTCTGTTCAAGAAGTGGTTTTGAGGTAACTAACATTTATTTATAATGTAGGTATCCTAAAGGTCTGACTTATCACAAGACAGGATAGAAGTTGTAGAATATTTTTGCTTTAATTCTTGGCTTTTTATTAATTACATTAAGTTATGTTAATTTCTAAAGACACAGAGTAGCGCCGGGCGGTGGTGGCGTACGCCTTTAATCCCAGCACTCAGGAGGCAGAGAGGCAAGTGGATCTTTGTGAGTTCGAGACCAGCCTGATCTATAAGAGCTAGTTCCAGGAAAGGCCCCAAAGTTACAGAGAAACCCTGTCTCAGGAAGAGAAAAAAAAAAAGACACAGAGTAGCAAGGAATTCTTAATGGATTTCTTATTTTGATCCTTCGTACATCTCAGTTTGATAAATTAAAGTTAGCTTAAATCCTGCCTTCTTTCTTAGTTTCAGTTTAGTGTTAAAAAGCACCTTAGTTTTTATATATATATATATATATATATATAAATAAACATATCATGGTATAAAAGATTTTAATGCACTCAGAATGAATGCAAAAGCCAGAGAAATACTGTGACAAGTACCACTGTAGAAGACTATGAGTAAGGACATAAAGTTATACTGTTTTGTCATGCACCTACTGTGCAGCTTCAGGATAGCACCACTGAAAACATTTCAGTTTGTAGTATTTATTTGAAAGATGTGAAGATACACCATAAATGAGATACTGTTTGAAAGTTTTCTTCCTAAGAATAACTGAATTAGGTAGAATGTTTTTTTCACATTTTACTCAGTTGGTGATATTTTACAAATAAAATTCATTAAATGGATTATTTTTACTAATAGAAGTGTCTTCTCCTCTTCCTCTCTTTCCTCCCTTCTTTCCTTCATACATATAATGTTGATATAAATGTGCTAGAGGTTGCCTCCTACTTAAACTGAATAAACATATTTGTATCTGTTGTTCAAGAAATACATATTGTAACAGGTCCCAAGAAGCTGGCATGCCTGAAAAGCATTGGCTCCTTCCTTGGTCCAGAGTGGTAATTAAGACACAATGAAAGCCTGAAATTTCAGTCTCCTTTCTTCATTTGTTTCCTTTTCTTATTGTTATCTGGTTACTGGCCAAGTAGGCACATTAATCATTCAAGAAATGGCTATTTATAAGCGAGTGATAACTCAGGTACAAGGATGAGTCATTTCTTAAACCATCAGTCACCTTGAACAACAATGTGGAAAGGTGAGACTATTTTCAGGATGAGAGCAAGTATCTGTGATGGGAAGACTGTACCCTGGCACAGATTGTCTTCTAGGAACCAGAGGAGTCTTCTTGGAAATGACAGTAATTACTAACAGATTAACAGCTTCTTGTTAGGTAGGAGTTGATACAACCCTTAGTGGGTCTGCACCTTGCATAATAAAATATATGTCTCTTGTGCTTCCCTAATTCTTCTTTTTATTTAGTATAAAGCTTGTATCAGCACTATGCGACCAAAATTTGGGGTTGGACCTCTTTCTCTGTTAGTATTCATTAAGCTTAATGGAACAGAGGGTTTAGATGTATTGTATTATGACTGCTTTAGTTGGGCCTTCTGGTTGGTCACCCTACTGTTTATATTGGTCTCTTGTTTATGTTATGTTTGTTCTTGTCCCCCGAAATATGCAAGCTATCCTTTTACCTAATGTGAATATTACACATACCCTCTGTGTCTCTGTAACTTTATTTTGCCAAAACAATTAATGATGTCTTTAGAAAAAGGTTGTTTTCTAAATCATTTATTGTCTAAGCTTCTCTTTCAGAAATGTTACCATTGTGTTTTTAGTGAGATGTGTACTAGATGGTAAGGTAAAAAGTGTGAATTAGGAGCTGGGGGTGGTGGCACAGGCTTTTAATCCCAGCAATCGGGAGGCAGAGGCAGGCAGATCTCTGTGAGTTGGAGGCCAGCCTGGTCTACAAGAGCTAGTTCCAGGACAGGCACCAAAGCTACACAGAGAAACTCTGTCTCAATAAAAACAAAAAACAAAACAAAGCAAAAAAAAAGTGTGAATAAGAACACTTTCAGACTACTGGATTTTTTTTTGTTGTTGTTGTTGTTAATTTGTGTTGTTTTTCAAGAAAGGGTTTCTCTGTGTTATTTCCCTGACTATTCTGGAACTCACTCTGTAGACCAGACTGACTGCCTTTAGACCCACAGAGATTGACCTGCTCCTGCTCCTGCTGCCTCAGTGCTGGGATTAAAGGTGTGCGCCATCATTGCCCTCTTCTTCTTTTTCTTAATGTTGTCTAGAGATCAAGATCTCTGATGATGGGAAGGTGTTTTAAACAAAAATCCAAAAACTAAACTTTAAGAAAAAGAGCAAAATGCTAGATTACTCTGTCATTTCTAACCTAAGACAGCGTTTTTACGTTGTATCAGGCCTAGACAGAAAATTTTGTAATTAGAGTTCTGTTTGGCTCTGCCTCAAAAGGATATGATGTTAGGAACATGGGCTCCTTATTGCAGCATAGTCTTCATTCTGTTAAAGTTGCAGAGAGTAGCACAACTTTGGTTATTCTTCTGAGGTTTTGCTAAGAGGAAAGTGCTAGATAGTGTTCAGCTTTGTATTTTATTTTTGTCTGTCTGTCTGTATCTACCTACCATCCATCCATCCATCCATCCCCAGCCATTATCTTGCTATCAGCTCAGACTAGCTTTGATTTCACAATTCTCCTGCCTCTTCTGCCTACTAATGTTGGGGTTAAAATCATGAACCCCTACACCTGTTTTCAGCTTCTATTATTTAACTTATAAATTGCTTTTGGATTCTTTCACATTCCAATTTATTCCTGTGGGAAAGCATACTGTGGGCATGGAATCTCTATACACATTAGGAATAGTTTTGTCTGCTAATCTTCCATCATTTAGGATTTTTTTTTTTTTTTTTGGCTACAGCCATAAAATAAGCAAACAAACCAAAAAGTTGGAGAAACTGGTGCAATTAAAGAAGCAACCTCGTGGTCTAAAGGCCAGAAGCCGTAAGAGCTCTGAGGATTTGTTTGCAGGAACTGAATATATAACACAAATGCAGAAACGTGTGCATGTGTACACACACAGACATTTGTGTGTATATTTTATATTTAATTTTTGGCTCAGTTATAGTTTTAGTTGAAGTAGTAACTGTTTTTCTTTGTTAGTCTTTTTTTTTTAAATAAAAAGTTGGGTTTTTGTATGTTATGGTCAGAGTTCTCTTTAATCTCAGAGTTCATATTTCAGTTTTATTTGTTGCTGAATTCATTTTATTTTAAAATAAATTTTATTGTCTGTTTAATATGGTGTTATAAGATACATATATAGTATATTGGTAATGAAATAGATTACATCAATTGACACAATCAATCTAGTTATCTAGATACTTCATCTTAGTCAGTAGGGAGCCTCTTGAAGTTGGGACCTAATATATTTTTACTTTGTTAATTCTCATTCCTTGATTTCTGGCAAAGTCATATGCTTATTTTCTACTCCTGATATGGAACTCAGCATTTCTGCAAAGATAAGTGGTTTGATTTATAAGGCAGTGGTATCTAGAAACTGTACCTGAGCACTGAAAGTGTTCAGTGGACCAGGGAATTGGTCAGTGCTTGTTGCCAAATCTAATGGTTTTAGATTTAGTTTTGGAACTCACATGGTTGAAGCAAACGACTAACTCCTACAATCTGTCCTCTACTTGCTGTGGCATATGTGTGCACAAGCACATGCAAACACACATAGAGTAAATAAAAATTAGATAAAAAAATTTTTGAGACAGCGTCTCTCTGTTATGTAGCTCTGGCTGCCTTAGAACTTGCTTTGTAGAGCCGCCCGGCCTTGAACTCCTGGAGATCTGCCCACTTTTGTTTCCCAAGAGGCTTTATTAAAAGTAGTTTAAAAAGAAGTTCTCTACCATTGAGGCTTCCTTTGTCTTTAATATTTTAGTAGACAGATATAAAAATTTCTTTTGAAATGCTAGACAATATCTTTTATATTGCTAGTATAATAATTCCAATGTAATCCTAAAACCAGAGTTTTTGCTTAAATTCTTCCTATCATAAAAGAGTTCTTCTGTTGTTAACAAGGAAGGAACCTCCACCTAACCTTAAGCTTCCACATGCTTCTTTCTTACAAGTACACTTATTCTATTGTGAGGGCAGCATTTCCAGTAGCTGTCGGTTTATTTATTACATTTTAAAGACCTCATTTTCAAATATCACCACATAGGGGGTTGGAACTTTAATGTATCAGTTTTTTACATAACATTTCTTAATCTTGCATATGTCTATAACATATCAGTTAAAGCTTTGTAATAATAATGCCAATGGCTTTTTGCTATTTTTTTTTTTACCTTAGATTGTCTCCCACTAAATACATTGTGATGTACCTTTGTATCCCATGTGAATTTTGATTGTTATCTATCCTCTGCTATTAAAAGTCCTATTTGAGTCATTACTTTTGTTTTAATTTTGTTTCATATTAACACTATAATTTGGATTCAAACTTCTCTTGAATAATTGCTGAACAAAGGGATCAAATCCTTGCAGAATTTTGCTAAATACTGCAAAATCATTCTCATTTAGCATCTGTTTCATTTTCATTCCTGCTAGTACAAATGGCCATCCAGAAAATTTTTCCTTATTTGTTATTTACAGAGTAGTTTATCTGTGCAATTTGATTTAGTATTTATTTGTCTTAAGACCAGGGTTGACCTTGGTTTAGGGGATATAGCGTTACTCTATAATGCCTTAATATTTTTCCCCATTTTCTATTGAGGATGGTCATTGCTTTCTACATCTTCCCTTTTCATATATGGGAGCACCAGCCTGTATAGATAGCAAAGCTTCTCATTTTGTCAGTCATGTTTTAACTATGAAACAATTTTTTTCCAAAATTTTTATGTTATCACTTGGACATTGTATTGTCTCTGGTTTTTCAGTTTTCCAATGTTTCTAACTTTGAAAGAATTCACTTTTTCTTTATAAACGTAATGTTTTTCATTATTGACATATTTTCCATGATTTTGGAAGTTATTCTTGGCTTGAGAAACAAATATATACAGTTCTATCTTTTCTCTATGTGGCTGTGCACCTATAGAGAGTAAGTTACCAAAGACATCCATATTTTGTCTTGTTATTATAATGTTGGTACCTACAAATAGTAGACTCTCCATAATGTTTAATGAATGATTGGAAACAATGTGTTAAACATTTTATAGTTTATGTGCTTAAGATTTTGACTGTTACCCTCTAGTTCTAGAAAGTATAATTTTGGTTTGATTAAATTTGGTTTAACCACATTACATTAAATGAGTAATTGATATGTTTTAGTTAAAAAGATAATAATATTGGCTGGAGAGAGGGCCAGCCATTATATTATATTATAGAGGACCTGGATTCAATACCAAGTACTCACATGACATCTCACAACTGTCTGTAACTAGTTCTAGGGGATCTGTGGTACTAGGCATGCATGCATGGGTACACATATGTGCATGCAGACAAAATACTTATACACATAAAATAACATAAATCTTAAAAGATAAGTATAAACTTAAGTGGTATGTTTTGACATGAAGTAAGTAGAAACATGGATAAAATATCCAGGTTACATTTTCCTAAGATCGTGATTCTTTCGTGTGGTTGACACCATTAATATATGTTTTCTGTATCCTGAGCGATTTATTGGTAGGGGAGCTTAATAAGAACATGTTTTGTCCATTTCTAAAGCTTGCCTTTTATTTTTTTGTTTTGTTTTTTAAAAAATGAGCATTATTGTGTTGCTTTAACTGATATGGAACTGCTAGGCTCAAGTAACTGAACTGTACCTCATCTTCTGGACTAACTGTAGGCAGGCTTCACCATGCCCTGCTTGTCTCTTGTTTTATTTTGGATACAAATTAACTTTGCTTAGTTATAAATAACTATGCTGTTTGTCTTTATTTTAGCTTGTCTTTTCTGAATCTGCAATATCATTAATTAAAGAAGTCATGCCAGCCCCACATTAAAAACAACCTAGAAAGAGTAGGTGCTTGAGTAGTTAATATTGCATTTTATATCATCTGGAATCTATTTTTTTCTTAAATTTCTGCATTTCATTCACTTTATGGTTTTTTTGTAAATGTGTGTGTCACATGTGCCGTGGCACACAACTGTAGTGGTTAGAGAGCAACTTGTGAGTCTGTTCTCTTTTACACCATCTGGATGCCTGGGAAAGAAGCATGTTAGAGTCTTTAGATAGTTCTTGAGACATGATCTCTCTGTTGTGTAGCTCTGATTATCCTGGAGTTTGCTTTGTAGACCAGGCTAGCTTCGATCACATCAAGATCTTTCTGCCTCTGCTTGGGATTAAAGGTGTGTGTCACTATGCCTGGCTAGCCTTAGTCAGAGAAGTTGGTTTTGACCTTACTATAGATCAGTAGCTGTTAAATGGTGTAGTGAATAAATATTCATAGTATCTTATTTGCCTGCTGAAAATTATCAGTTGTGAAATTTCTAAGTCACTTGCTTATCATTCTAGGTATAACCCAGTTCCCAAAACAGCAGTGTACATTTTTTTCAGAATTAAATTTACCGTTCACTAATATCTGCAAAGGGGAAGAGAAATCAACCAGTAGATCAAATATGTTTTCTTTTCCCTTCTCTTATTTATACCTAACACCTGATGCCATATGCTAGCAAGAGAAAAGGACCTGTGACTTCTGTTCGCATGGCCTAAGAGAATAAGTAGAGAATGCAAATAGTGGAATAAACCAATTTTGCTTGGGTTTGTAGACCTGTTAGCTTCTGTCATAAGTAAAACATGTGGCAGAACAGCATAATGGATAAGACCATAATCTCTGAGATGAAAGCCTTTTACTAGCATTGTTATTTTATATATTTCACCTCCCACATGAGCCTTTTCTTTTAGTGTTACAAGTATTGTATGAAGCAATGTACAGTACTTTAACACAGTTCCAGGTACACTGCTTCCACAGTCAGTAAATAGTGTGATACTATTATTGGTATTATTATTGCAGACTTTTCTGGAACTAGGAATTAATAAAGTTCCAACAAGGATGTATGTACTTATGCATATTATATGCATGAAAGAGATTAAGTAAAATGTGAATTATTTAGTCATTGAAGAAATTTATTACCTCTAATTTTATTTTAAACAAATTAGAGGTGTAAATACTGAAACTTGTATTTTCCCTTTGAAATGTCTGTTAGCATTTTGAGTGTAGTGTTACGCAGTTCACTCTGTAATCTTTCCTTTGATCAAATCCATGTCATTTTCAAACATTTCTTTCTCATATTCAAAAATTTTCATAGTACTGATAAAGTACATACAGTTAACAACTGATGAGACTTTCATATAGCAGCTTATTTGGCCTATAAAGTTAACATTTATGTTGTTGAAAATGAAATGTGAAAATAAATTAATAATACAATTTTATTTTAAAATAAGTTTTGGTTTTTTTCTTAGTCAGGATGTCACTATTTAATCTTGTTTTGCCTTGAATTCTCATTCTTCCTGCATCATTTTCCATTTGTTACCAAAGGGAAAAAAATGCAGGGTTTTTTTTTGGTTTTTCGAGATAGGGTTTCTCTGTAGCTTTGGAGCCTATCCTGGAACTAGCTCTTATAGACCAGGCTGGCCTTGAACTCACAGAAATCTGCCTGCCTCTGCATTCTGAGTGCTGGGATTAAAGGTGTGTGCCACCACCACCCGGCTAAAAAATACAAAGTTTTTACATTGGTTTAATCCCCTCTGGGATCTCAGAACATCATTATCATTATCTTTTAAGTCAATCATGAGGAATATAGAAATGGTATTAAATTGATACCTAAGAATGAGTACTTAAATATTTTTAAGAATTTTGTTTTTCAGAAGTCAGTGTTTTAAACCCAATAATTCTATACTATTATATTTTCAAATATCATCGGGGGTTCCATTCTTGTTACAAACCTTTACCTGAGTGCTCACAAGCATACACCCCTTCCCCATTTCTTCTGCAGCATAAATCAGAGGGAATTAGTTTACACTGATAGTCCTTCTGTCTCTCATCACTGCTGTGATTTTTGTATCTCTTTTTTTGTAGTAATACTGGTAACTGTGCAATTATATTGAGTAATTAAGTGAAAAATAATCATTAAGGAAAAGCTGGAGGATGTTTCATAGCTGATTGTTCAGAAACATTTGATGTGGAATAGAGTTCTTAATGCTTCTTATTTAAAAGGGGGGGGGAATAAATTTATGGACTCAGTGTATTACAAACAAATAACATTTTTGTACTTCTGGCAATTTATCCTTTCATAATAGGTTCTGTGATAAAGTTGGTAGAATTCTGGTCAGAAACATTCTGACTTAATTAAAATTGATAAATTTACATACAATAGCAACACTATTTTTAAGTTAGTGGGGCTGTGTTTATTGATGTTAAAATTCATGATGGGGCCAAACAAAATATGAGAGCATTTGTATAACATTTTACCTTTTAAAAAGTAAGAGTACCTTGATAACATTGACTATGTTGTCCATTCCAGAAGCAATCATCAAACATTTGTAGCTTCTCCCCACCTCTCCCTAAATAGTTTTTAGTTGGTGATGCAGATGTTTGTCATTTACCAAATTAGAAACTTAGGTTTGTAAACTTGACATTGAGAGAAAGAAAAAAATGTTGGATTCTGTACATCTGCCCTCAGGAAATAAACCCATATGTTGCTGTTTGGCAGACATACATCTTAAAAATATATTGAGTGAAATTTTTACCTTTTTTCAACATCATCATTGTGCTTTTTTGTTAGTACTTTTGCCTCAGTTAGAGGAACATGATTTTATTTTGTAGACATACGTGACATAAGGTATATTTGTAGTTAAGCATTCTCCATGAGTGCAATATTTTGTCTAAATGCAAAATTCATTGAAATACTGGGTTGGCCCTTAATACTAATGAGAAAACAAAATTTATCTATTTTGAAACCTTTAATAATTCATTTTATAAAAACTTTAGCCTGAGACACATTAATTTTTCACATTTATCACATCATGTCAAAATAACTTCCCCAGTATATACGAGAATTAATAAAAGAAATTATAAAACACTTATCAGTTATTTTTAAAAGTAAATGCTTGAATGAGAATTGCATTGCTCAAATGCCTGAATACAATGAGTTTATAGAATAACTTAACTAAGTCTTACTGTGTGTGGTATAATGTTAGAGCTCTAAAGTCAGGTCACAAGTTCCCTTGTCGTCTTTACACTAGATTATATGATGAAATTGAAAGTAAACCTAGAAATCTTTTGACTATCTTCATTTCTTAAATTATGATTTATGTGGAAAATGTATGCAGATACACTGTATTGATCCCTAATATAAGACTTGAACCCTTTATGTATGCATGCTTATTGCATGTTAATACAGAAAATCCTTTTCTTTATACAGTTTTTTTAAATAGACTCTTTTGAAATACCTTTTTGTCATAATGTTGTAATTTTATGAATTAGCTTCTTCAGAAATTAAAAAAATAGTTTTGAATTTCCTTATGTGATGAGCTGAACTAAAACTTGTTCTATGTATGTATCAACTTTTTAACTATACATGCTTTAAGCAATATTTACAAATTGCACACTTGAACAAAAATAGTCTTTTAGTGTAGTTTGCGGTGTCGATACCTGCCTGCTTTTTCCTTTGCTGCGTTGGCACAGGCATTGTGCTTATTTTGTTGTAAATGGTTCCAGTATTTTATCAGTTCACTAGGCTGGAACTGATGAGAGGTAATTAGGTGGCTGTATTTACAGCTTGAGTAAGAAACTCGCCAGTGATTGAACACGAACTCATTGGGAGGGGGCACAGGATCAATTCTCAACTTGGCAAGACAGATCCCAACATAGACATCTTCCAAGTGCAAGCGACGGATACCTAAAGAAACTTTAAATATCTTTTCTGCTAGATCCCCAGAAAAAACATAACCAGTTCCTGAACAGAAGACAGGGTAACGCTCACTTGGATAAAGGTCTGGTGGCATGTACCACTTGCTGTCTTTGTTTCTGTTAGGTGCGTATCCTCTCATTAAATACCCAGTAAAGTAGTTATGTCTAGGAGGCAGTTCTGGCTTTAGTAACTTGTGTATTAAATACTCAGTGTTGACAAACATGTCACTGTCTGTTTTCATAACATATGGAATATGTGGACAGTATGTTGCAACCCAGTTCATACCCATTAGTGTTTTAATTGTCAGATTATAGTATGTATCTAAGTATTCCTGTTGAATTATATCATGATATTGTCTGCTTTCTTCTAGGATTGCATGTTGAAGGTAGCCATTTAGCTTAATACTTATGCCCAACAAAAAAATCCGTGTGATTTGGATGCCAGGTGCCAAACTTTCATTGCCCCACGTTTGCCGGATAGCTCTTCTTGCTTCTATTTGTCCAGGTTCTGCAGCTATTAATAGTATTAAAAATGGACTTTTCTCTTGGCATTTTTCAGGCTCATTGATAATATATTTGAAATGATAAGAGTTTGGATGTCCAGTACCCTTTTCATTATAATTACTTCCATTGGCACTGAGTGTGTTCTCTAGTCCTGTAACTCCTTGTGGTGATAGATCTGTGTTATTGGAGTTAGTTGCTGTCTGAGGCCTCAGAGTCTGAGGAACTGTTTCTTTCCATATGTTCCGAAGGGAGCTGTGATTTGTCTCACCTTTTGTAGAACGAAATCCTCGGAAAGTGTATGTCACAGGGTTTTCTTTGAATCCAGCTCTACCTGGTAGCCAGTCATGATGGTTGAAAAACAAAAACATAGCAAAAAGAAACACTAGGGAAAGTACACCCATAAGGTGGGTCCGGAACAGAGACCTTTTAGCATTCCAGGTCATCTTTGCAAAGCAACAGTGTCTTCTCCTCCACTGAAGCATGTTGTGAATATCCAGTAAGATGTATGAGGCCAGAAATACTCTTGTTGTTTGTTTGTTTTTCCTGAATCAGTCCTGTTCTTTGGTCATCATTTTCTGGTTCTGTTGTGTGTCCCTTGAAGTCATTCTGTAAAGATGAAGCATAATGTTTTACAAAATGCAAAATCTTACAAACTAACTTGAAAAGACTCTGATTGCTAATAAAAGGACGTTTCTAAGTTGTGAAAAATAGAATATACCAGAAGAAAGCATATAATTTGTTTCCTTTTGACAAAATGAAATAATCAATGTTTATTTTTTTAAAAACATTCTTGTAACACAATGATCACTTGAAAGGTAAATGATAGATTAATTTTATTGTACTCATTTTATGATCTCAGTAACTCTGGTCACCTGTTCTTTTGACTTAAGGTAAGGATTTTTAAAGTTGTATCATGTAGAAAGAAAAATTGTTTAGATTTCTTACAAAGGCTCAGTAAGAAGGCCTTCAGAACACATGGAAAGTTTATTGACATTAATTAAAATTGATTTGACATACCATGACGATAATGGTGCACAGTCAGTGGCCTTTTTTGGAAAATGGTCATGTATTGGTTTTGGGACAGACGGTGCAGGTTTGATTGTGGCAGAGTTCAGTTAGTCACAGTACACTGCTTGGCGCATTTCCACTGGCCCCCACTGTTGAAACTCAGTGAGAAGATACACCTGTCAAAATTAATTTTCAGGGTCCAGTAATTTCAGTGTGAGATTAGACAGTAATAAGTGATTAACATTTAAATATTTTACTAATTTTAACCATCCGCCTCAAATAGGAAGTATCCAGGAGATCAGTCTTATTTGTTTATGATTTTCGCTAAGGACATACATTTTTACTGTTTTTCTGAATTATATTCTAGCAAAATATAGGCAGTGACCACTACTATCTTCAACTGCTTTAAACCCCATTTTGTACAAATTATATCTTAAAATATTCTTGAATTTGTTACAACAAATTTCTGCAACAATCAGAAATTAGTTTTATTTTTCAAGTCTTTATAGTAGCATAACACATTCATTCCTAGATCTTTAAAAAGTTACAAGCTGGACAAAAGAAATGAATGATGCCACATAATGAAAAACTGGCTTTTCCAAGAGGCTTTTCAGTAAAGCATAAACTTATTTGTGTTTGTTAATTATATTTTGTTCTTTCTTTTTTCCTATTCTTAGATGCTTCTAGATGAAGTGGGGTCATAGAAGTAGGTCAATAAAAGCTATTTGGAGGAATGGAGACAAATATTTAGCATTTATTTTCCCAGTTTATTTTTTTTAAAATCAAAGTCAGAATTAGAAGTCATTTATTTAATCATGAATTTTTGGACTTGCAGTATTAATTTCGTGTGCTCAAGAAGTGATTTTACTTTAATAGTTCACTGAAATAATTTCTTAAACCAAATAAAATTCTAACTTAGCCACTATACATGTATAAATTTATTTAGCTTATCATAGTGATCGACTCATTGTTGATGGCAGATTGGTTTAACACTGACAGAAATACATTTTAAGAAGTAATATAATTTACATGTAAGTCCTCAAGAAATTGAGCAATTATAGAAAAAAACTTACACATACCATTCAGTTACTGCTTGAAGTGTTTGACTATTATGAATGAAATACTATTCTAGTAGCAGCCACTAGGAGGAGCAAGTAGGTGGGAATTTGAACAAATTTCTAATGTGTACCAGGCACTAAGGTTTGGTCTTATTTCTGAAATTGAATGGTGCTTTTAATGAATAAGGTATTTCTCAAAAACTAAAATGTACTTAATTATATATATGAACAAACAGTGATTCTTTTAAAAAAATTTCTAGTTTGCTTTTTGTTTTATTTACATGGATTAAAGTATTGTATAAAGATCAAAGCTGTCCTCACCCTGTGGAAACATGGTTACTATATGACATGAGTTGAAAATTATAGAGCTTCATGGCCCAATTTAGAAACAAATTTTCCTGCCTCTATTTATAAATTCTATTTAAAGCTGAAAACTGTTAAAGAATTTGTTGGAAAATTATATTATTTTGTAGCCACTAATGATACACACCCACTTTATGAGTCTAATGGATATCGAAGACTTATGTGTATAAATTTAAAAAGAAGTAACTTTGGAAAGTTCATTTGTTTCAAGTGTTATAAATACATACTTATCACCCTTATGTTGATTATAAAATTGCTTAGAACATGGCTTAGATCCAATCATTCAGATACTTTAAAAGTGCAGACTTATAGTTCAAAAAGGAAGAAATTTAAGGTCAGATTTTTAAATGAGTGAGTAAAAGAACCTAAGAGAATGAAGTATTAATTATTATAGTAACTTACATTGTTTTCAAGAAAACAGTGTACCTAAAGTGATATTTCAAAGTGTTTTAGTGTTCTAGAAAGCAGCTAATTTTTATTGTAGCTTAGCATTCATTCATAATTGGTTTTAATACAACTTTATAAGATGGTGGTACATTTTAATTCAAATTTCATGAGAATTGCATGTTTATAAGTATTAATCTAGGAAGGCTTAGAATCCCTTTACAAATATACCTATATGATACCCTCCCATTGATAAATGAAACTCATGCATCTAGCCGTACATTCTTTGCTAAAGTTTCTCAGGATGGAGAAATATATGTATATATCTGCATGTGTGTGCTATTAAAAAGAAAGTAAAATTACTGTAACTGTTTCTATTATTAAATGATAAAATTATTCTCAGATTATAATGCCTGCGTATTTTAGTTTTGAAAATGAGAACAAGATTAGAGACTGAAGTATTTTGCCATGTCTTAAATTTTTTTAAAAAGTAGATCCTTTTCTGTTTTGATTATAATACCTTCAGTGTGTTTTTATATTTTATGGATTAAAATTTATAAGGATGTTACTATTAAATGTAACCCCCATATTAACTTTAAAAGTTGGTGTAATTATATTAGTTTTTTGAAACAGACCCAGAATTAAGTGATGCTTTGGTAGAAAAACTTGTATCCTTTTGTCTTGAAACATTTAGTCTATAAACTTAATTTCTGGTAAAGATACTAGGAAAGGCTAGATTTTTAAAACTGTTTCATTTAATAGTTTCTGATTTTAATCTGTTAGAATACAGATACTTATGATTGAGAATTGGTGTTTATATACACATTCAATCTTAATTTTACACTGCGATGCTTCCACAGATCTTAAAATTATTTGTTTTTTTTTGATTGTTAGTAAGTTTTATGAAAGTGAGGGGAAAGATTAAAGTATGATAGGTTTGTAAAATTGAGTTAGTTGCTCTTCTGGTGTTGATTGTCCCCAGGATACTTTATCTCTGTCTTGTAGACACATGTAGAGGCAATATATAGGTTTCTGTTACATGTGAATAAAGCTCATAAGCTCATTGATATTATTTTGATCTTATATTATTAATGAATATTTTCATATCAAACTATTTTATGCTAGATTTTTAATTTCACTTTAAAAGTTATCTTTAGGAACAGTCTTATACTCGATTATTTGGAATCAGTTTGTTACCAAAAGCTCCCTACTTCACTAATGTACTTAGAGCAACTATTTGATATTTCTTTGTTTAAAGTTGTATTCATTATTATTGTAATAACGTGTGACTGACTCCTTTTCATCAACTCACTACTGTATGTAATCCGATGCTTATGTTTTATCTTGTAATATCCTCTTGTAGTTCAATAATATCTAGAATTTGCTGATACACTCTTTAACTGTGTTTGTCATCTCTGAGGAACTAGATATTAGAGAAAAGATATTACTATGAACTGTTAAGATTTTGTTTTGAAAGGATTTCCCCAAAAAGACTCTATGAAATTAAGATCATATTAGATGCTATTTAATATAATTTTCCTGCACTATCTTTTGAAAGCCACTTTAAGAAATGTGCTTTAATTTATTAGATAAGGGATCAATTTGACCTAATTTTTTAAAGGGCTACAGATTTTTTTTTTCTAGTTCAATTTCTGAGAGATTCTTTTCAGTATGTCTAATTACTATTTGTTTTTCCTTTAATGTTTGTAATCCTATAGAATTACTCCCAGCTACATGCTTAGTTGAATAAAACAATGACAGCTTGTCTTTTAGAAAAGGCAAATTTTAAAATCTTGTATTTAGAGACCCTTTCATAGTTTCAAGGGCAGTGAACTGCATGAACTTGTTTACCAAGTATTAGTGCCTGCAGTACTATAAAATCATAACACATTTAATACATATTGTACACAAGACAGAGACATACCTTTTTTTCTTGGTCAGGCCATTTAGGTGGAGAGGATTATGCCCACTGAAAATACTTTTGGCACGCCATCACTTCAGCAAAAACAACAAAAAACAAAAAAAAAACCAAAAAAAACCCAAAACGATGCTATCGAACATGCGCACATCCCCCAACAGTCTGCCTCCTGTGATGCTTTTCACAGTATCCAAAGTGTCCATCTGTCGGCGTGTCTTCAAGTTACCCTTCTTGTTCACATGTGCCCTAGTCTTGAGAGATTTTCCCTGTGTTTCATTTTCTCTCTCTCTTTAAACAAAAGGGCTGTAGTTGTCCGGTCTATTTGGTGCACTGTTGACTCTTTCCGACAGTTGATGCATTGAAGCTCTTTACATCTGCTGTGTTCTCCGGCTGGACAATGCGGTGCTGTATTCTCTCAGTATCCATATTTCTAGTAGTAGTGCTGAGCTGCAATGTAAAGCAGCAGAGCTGGGTTTTTGTGTTTCACTTGCATTGGGGGGAAAAAAAAAGGCTTTGCCTCTCTTCCGTCGTCGTTGCCTGGCAGCTGCAGGAAGGATTTTTTTTTTTTTGAGCAGTTTTACTGGGGTTTTAGTCTGTAATATGAAATCCACGGTTCTTCAGCTGCTGCACAGGCAGGCAGCAGTTTAAATGTGGGCTTGACAGATGCTCTCTCTGACAGAGCAGAATTTAACGTCACTGCTTGGCTGAGTCCCACGTGATTGTTTGCATTCATTTTGACTAAAAGCCTAAGGTAGGGAAAAGCTTAGAAATCTTGCTTCTATGTGTTGCATTATATTTATTGAGAACAAATACAGTGATGAGTGAGTATAACATTAATGTATGATTATGAAATGAAGGTTATGGTTTTTAAAATCTTTAAACTTATGCAAAGCTTTCTAAATATTTTCTGTGTTCGATGTTGGCTTTCATGTTTAGCTTTTGTAGAGCAGAAGTAACAAAAGCTTTTACATGCAAGTTGGTGTAAATTAACTCTTTGAGTACATTCCTGCTTTTAAAGTATTTTGTCTAAATTGTTCTGATTTTCTAGTCTAGTTAAAACATTATCTTTTATTTGAAACTTAGGATTTCTCGCCTCCATTTTCTACAGCTTATCAAATCAGTTGCCTTGGATTACTTTAATGATTATGATATGAATGATTATGATAAGTCTACATTTTTGCTCTCTGCAGTTTTTAGGGTTCTTGAAAGTAGTAAAGTTAGTTTTAAATCACTTTCTTGTTTTTAATGTTAAATTTTTTTACTTAAAATTACATGTATCATAGAATTAAAAAATAAAGTAGATATAATGTACATGCATAGATTTTGTTTGATTGGCGAGGTTTACATGATTGCATTTGACTAAAATCCTAAGGAAGAGAAAATTTTAGAACTTTACTTCTTGTATAATAAATATCGCACATACTTATACATATTGCATGTATGTGTAAAACAAGTATAGTTATGACCTGGAGTCCAGTGACCAAACTGGCTTTGAACTCAGAGATCTGCCTGCCTCTGCCTCCTGAGTGATGGAATTAAAGACGTGTGCCATCACTGCTGGCAAAAGTGGATTTCTTATTATCAGTGATTCCTAATAGTGGGGCTTGAATGAGATTTGGGAACTGTACAGTTATTGTTCACTCCAAATTACATTGAGTGATAAGTACCTGAACTGGTATGTAAAAGATCTTCCTTTATGATCATTTTATTATTGTAATATATATTTTACAAGTAAGGAACTGGTACCTAGAATTGTGAAATAATTAACCTAAACACCAACCAGTTACTGATGGGAAAGAGGGTTAGATTAGAATTTTGAAACAGGATTATTTAAAATTTTAAAACTATATTTCTATAATTTATTCTTAAATTTTATACTGTGTGGCTGCTTGAGAAATTGTGAACCTTTCCCCTTCAATATTGACATAGTACCCCAGGAATCATTAATAGAATACCGAATGTATTTTTACTTTTTTCAATAAATGTGTATGAACAAGCTACTAAATGCTAACATATACATTAAAACACAGCTTATTAATTATTGGGAATATGATGACAGAAAAAAAATACCCTATCCTTCTTGAAGGCAGGACAGTGTAATTATTTTGCCAGTTTTGTTAATATATTTTACACCTATCTTTTGTTAATACTGAAAGCTGGGCGGTGGTAGATAAGTTTTTGTTTTTTATTTTTAATTCATGGTCATTACACATATTCATGTGGTACAGTGAGACATTTTATACAATGTGTAATAATCATCCCAAGACATCCCAAGAAGTGGATATATAACTTCTAAGATGGCCTTTTTGATATTGAACTAGATTTATTATGATTCTCAATTATTGAGGGCTTCATGGATAACTCAAAAAATGATCCCCTTCTATGTTGGGTTGAAACCTGAATTACCCACCAGTGAGATGTTTTTTCTGTCAATTGCTATATAACAAGTGTTATATAGATTTCTAAGATTGTCAGTTAGAGGTTCCTGTGCATGAGGCATAGTACACAGATAGCAAGAATTTAATTAAAAATATTTATACTTTTGTTTGTTTGTTTCTTTCTTTTCTTTTTTTTTTTTGATTTTTGAGACAGGGTTTCTCTGTAGTTTTTGGAGTCTGTCCTGGAGCTAGCTCTTGTAGACCAGGCTGGTCTCGAACTCACAAAGATCCGCCTGCCTCTGCCTCCCGAGTGCTGGGATTAAAGGTGTGCACCACCACCGCCCAGCTACTTTTGTTTCTTTAAATTTCTTAACAGCTTAAAGTATAGATAGATAGCAGCTATGAAGTAAAATTCCCTTTACTGATGTCTTCTAACAACTTCAGCTTCCCAGGAAAAGAAATGGTAAAAATCTCTGACAGGAAACCTTGTACAACTTCTTCTTCTAGTCTGATTTCTTTTAAAACTGAATTCTGTGTTTAAACTCAAATAATTGTGGCAGGTTTCTTTGTCAAACTTAGCAAACTGACAGTTGCCTTGCTAAGTTTTATAGCTATAAGTGGAATGTAAGTATTGCTTACAAAAGTCTGTTTTTATTTTCATAACACAGGCCTTATGTGGAAAAAAGGTATCCATTGCTTCGGGTATTGTGGTTCAAACTGTCCACATGTTTATTTTCAT
>JAQHUG010000164.1:3577200-3604328 GCA_028555095.1 Dicrostonyx torquatus
CTATAATAATCCTTAAGGAACTGAAATATAAGGAAGGGGTTTGTAATGCTTCCTAATTCCTCATGTCTACAAAATATGCAAATCTTATTCTGTCATCCATATAGGTGATGGTTCTGAGTGACTTGTATGATATAAACTAGCAGTAACCTTGTAAATTATCTGTTTATTGTTATGTATGAGTTCAATAATATCAACAATTTTAATATTGAAAAAGTTTAACCAGAATGGCAGTAAAACACTGAGCTACTGTTGTTGAATAAGAAGAGAAAATGGGAGACTTAAGTCCACTCTTGCCTATATTGGTCTCTCTCTCTCTCTTTTTTTTTTTTTTGTGCTTTACATGGCCCCTATACTTGAAACTTATTTCAACTCATGACAAGAACTAAATACTTTTTTTTTAAGTGGTAGATTTTTTTTTTAAAAAAACATGTATAATTTTCACCATGTTTTATCTGCATGTTTTTGTGCATGAGGGTGTCAGATCCCTTGGATTTATAGACAGTTGTGAGCTGCCATGTGGGTGCTGGGAATCGACCCAAATCCTTTTGAAAAGCAGACAGTGCTGTTAACCGCTGAGTCATCTCTCCAGCCCTAATTTTTATTATATTTATTAGAAAAATATATTTGACATAATTATCTAGGGAACAAGGTTAGTTTTGCTGATGTCCCATAATATTTGTAATAATATTTACCTGGAGTTTATACCTCTTGGCTTTTTCAAAATACAGGTCTTTTAATTGCATGAAAGATGCAGACAAATGACATAGTTTTGGTTACTTAATGCTAGTAAATAGCTTTACCCTTTTAAAAAATTACTTATTAAAATATTTTTTCTGTGAAGTCCACTAGTCATACATGAACTGTGTTATTGTTCTTTGAACATAGAAAGCATGTGTCAGCATAATTGTAAATTAGCAATCTCTTAGTGACCACAAGTGTCAGTATTTGCCTGCCTTATTTTTCTCCTTCAATTTTTATTAAATTGGACAGCAGATGCTCATGTTAAGAATTTCTTTTGACTTGAAAGCAAAGTTAAATATACATCTCTTTCAGAACTAGTTATCAGCACTTTTAATTCCTATAATTAATAAATTATAAATGCAATTCATAAACTATTAACCTTAAAGGAAGTATAATCATTTAAAATTTTCTGTGATTTGGCAGACACATAATTTTGCTTTCATATTCTCTGTAATCTCAGTGAATTAGCAGTTTCAGGTAGGTATATCTTTTTCCAATTAAAATTATGGTGTTGGACTGTGGAGAAGGTTCAGTGAATAAGGTGCTTGCTGTCCAAGCATGATGACCTGATTCATATCCTCAGCACCAACTTTTTTTTTTAAGAGAAAGATTATTTAAAATGTAATCTATATTTTATACTTTAAACCGAAGTATTTGATGATTATATATCACTTATTAGTCATGAATCATGATTGATATTAATATGAAATGTTTGTGTTTCAAGACAACAAATCAGTCCCTTGGTAATTTGAGGGAAGAAATCCATTATATGGAAAGTCACAGAGTTAATAAATTTTGTTTGATTTTTGAGACAGGGTCCTTTTTTGTAGCTATGGTTGTTCTTGGACTCACTGTGTAGACAGGCTGACCTCTAACTCACAGAGATCTGCTTGCCTTTGCCTCCCAACTGCTGGGATTAGACATTGCATCAATATGCATGGTTTGTTAATAATAGTGGCTCAGTTTGCATCTAGAGGTAATCACATCTATTGGCAGGTGCAAAAAGCCAGCTACTGAAGCATCTGAGAATGTGATTAAGGGTTGCTTTCAGATGCCATTTAATATGCTAAACAAGTATTGCTACATTTTAATGTTTTTCACTCATGGTTTTCTTTGTATTTGCTTATAATAATAGACCTGAAGTGTTTTCAGTTTTGCAGTATTTTCATGAGCATAATGTGATTTTTCTGGGAATCATGATCAGTCAATTTTAAACATAAAACTTACTCATTGTCAGACATGCTTTGCACATGCAACATTGCTGGATATAGTTTTAAATGTGTTTAGTATACTGTACTTTGACTAACTCAATACAAAAAGTCAGGCCAAAAGTTTCATGAAGATTCAGGTTGGAGAGTATAAGGATATTTACCAAGTAGCATTACACATACTGGCAGAGGGTGTGTGTGGGTGTGAGAGAGTGTGTGAGATCTATCCTGCTGCTCCATGAATGTGGAAAATCTTTTTTTTTTTTTTTTTTCTCAAGACAGGGTTTCTCTGGAATTCATTCTGTATGCTAGACTGGTCTTGAACTTAGAGAGTTACTTGCCTCTGTTAGGATTGAAGGCGTTTGCCACCACTGCCTGATTCTTCAGTGTTTTAAAGTTTTCATTATAAAGGTTTTTTCATCTCCTTGATTAGGTACATCTCCTTCTTGCCTCACCCTTCTCTCCCACGCCCACCCAAGATTTTTCATATTCTTCAATTAGGTACATATCCTACCTATCCACGTATGCACACACTCACACACATACATGTCTTCTTGTCTCACCTGTCACTCTCTCTAAAGACTTTTCATATCCTTCATTAGGTACACATTCTTCTTCCATATCCTTCATTAGGTACATGTCCCACCTATCTATGCATGCACACACTGACACATGCATGCACTCATACAGGTACTCACATTCATGAGGAACTCAAAAGTCCAGCACGTGCTTCCATACTAGATCCCTACAGAATAATTAACATTGTTCCAGTTCAAATTCATAGGCCTGAGAACTATGTAAAATTTACAGTCGGATGTGAAGGCAGTCAAATGATTTTCAGTTTGAAGACACAATGAATTTTTCTTTTCTTTTTTCTCTTTAATGGGTAGATGAGTCTCACTTCCATCGGGGGATACAGGGAAAAATTGGCTTTACTCAGAGTACCAATTCAAGTATTAATCTGATGTTAGAAACCCTCTTATACATATGAGATGACACTTACCCATTCCAACTGACTCACAAAATTTGTCATAGTAGCTGTCCTTATTTTGCTATTAACTAGAGAAGTATACACCTATATATACAATATACAATGTATATTATACAGTATACAATGTAAACTGTTCTGCAGTAGCAAACGATTTAGAATTATGCTTAGTGATTGAGTCTTTGGGAGATTATTTTCACAATTCCCTTATCTCTTAAATATTAAATAATATATAAGTGTATATATATTTCTTGTTATGATTCATTCACTGTTAAACCAGTTTAACTTTTAGGCATCAAAAATTACAAATGATGAAGTAAAGTGGTAAATTTTTTTCTTTTGATTTTTGAGACAGGGTTTCTCTGTGTGACAGTCCTGGCTGCCTTGGAACTCATTTTGTAGACGAGGGTGGCCCCCAACTCACAGAGATCTGCCTGCTTCTGTCTCCAAGTGCTGGGATTAAAGGTGTGCTCCACCACTGCCCAGCTAGTAAAAATTTTTTAACGTTACTGACTAGCATTGTATAATCCAATTTTGCATACTATAATGAGTGTTATATTCCCAAATTACTTTTAGTTATAAGTAGATTTTGCTAGGAATTGTGTCAGGTCTTTTTTGTTGAGATTAAAATACTATTAAAAAGCATTTTGTATTTATGGTAGCAGAAACCCTCTCAAATCATCATATATAAAAAACGGACAAATACCTAGCCTGGTCTACAGAGCAAATTCAAGGACAGGCTGCAAAACTACACAGAAACCTTGTCTAGAACTCCCGCCCCCCCAAAGACAAAATATATTAAAAGACTCTTTTGCAGAACCCCATACTGAGAAGTAAAACTTGTTCTTTAAAAAGAACAGTAAGAAAATGGAAAAACTCAAAAACTCACAAATTTAGAGAAGTTATTTTTTTGTCTGGTGTTGCATGAGCTTCCTTTTCCTTTTTTTTTTTTTTTCCTTTGAGGCAGGGTTTCTCTGTAGCTTTGGAGCCTGTCCTGGCACTAGCTCTTGTAGACCAGGTTGGCCTCGAACTCACAGAGATCCGCCTGCCTCTGCCTCCCGAGTGCTGGGATTAAAGGCGTGCGCCACCACCGCCTGGCAAGCTTCCTTTTCATATGTATTTGCATAGTCTTCCTGACAGCCAACAAAATTCCATACTGATTGCTGTTACCTCTGTATGGATCGCACACTTCAGGAAGAAGCATAATTGTGTTTGTCACTAGTGAATACATCTAACACTCATGAGAAAAGGTGTAATCGGATAAGCAGACAACCCACAGAGTTTACTTCATACAGTTTATAGTCAGATTTATTCTTTCTAAAATAAGTATGTACATATATATACAATTAGTGAAAAAAGAGGACATGAATTTGAAAGACCAAGGAAGGGTTATGGGAGTGCTTAGAAGGAAAAAGGATGTGATTACATTCTAATTTCAGTTACATACATGCACGCTCTCATAATCTTTGTATTTATTGGTTTGTTTTTTCAGTTTCATTTAATTCAGGATGACCTTGAACTATTCTTCCTGATTTGTCTGTCAAGTTCTAGGATTGTCCCCCCCAATGTAGAGCAAATAAAATTTAGGCTTTTCCCTCCCTCCTCTCTCTAAAGTTTTTATTCAGATGTTGTAGATGAGAAAAAGTGTACTTTTTTGTCTGAGTTTGGCTTATTTAATAGTGTGATTTCAAATCCGTTCATGCGTTGCCTTCTTCTCCCCCTCCCTCTCTTCTTTTCTTGTTGTAAGTGATACTTTTTTTTCTGATTTTCTTTTGTATATTGACTTTTATATTTTGACTCGGTGTTTGCCAATGTGCTTTGTTTCATACAGACAACAAATAGTTGGGCTGCCTTTTTTGATCCATTTAGCTAATCTCTATCTTTTGAGAGTTTTTGAGAGTTTTACATTTAGGTCTCTTATTGAGATAGCCTTACTGATTCCTATAATTTCATGGTTTTTCTCATTGCTTGGTTTGGGTGATATTTTCCATGTTTCTATTATGGTTTTGCTGAATTGGACATAATTGATCCATGTTTAGCGCTTCTTTGTTCATCTTTTGGTCTCAAAATTTTTTTCTTTTTTGTATTCTCATTCTCTTTTTTCCTCTTGCTTATATTTCTCTCATATCTACTAAAGTGTCACCTTGGTCATACAGTGTCTATCACTTTTTTTCCCCAACAACTTATTTTATCCATCAATTAAAAAACAAAATAGAATAGCTGCTGAAGGTGCTGGAGAGATGGCTCAGTGGTTAAGCATTTGCTGCTTCTGCAAACTACTTTCATATAATACCAGTGCTCACATAGCAGCTAACAACTCTGTGTAACTCCAGTTCCAAACAAATCTGATGCTCTTTTGGCCTCCTTGTTTTCTTTCATGCACATGGTACATGGGCATACACGCAGGCAAAACATACATACAGACATAAAAAACAAAAGCTCACAACAACAACTCCCAACTATAGCCTATTACTTTGAGAACTTAAAATACTCAGTCATTGAGAGTACTTGCTGCTCTTTCAAGGTCCCAGTTTGGTTTTCATTATACCCAGCGTGTTCTTCTGGTCTTTTTAGCTGCTAGGCATGCATGTAGTGCTCATATATGCACTACATATGAGCTACACACTCAGGTACATAAAAAGAAATAAAATCTTTTAAAATTTATTTAGTGTTTTTTAAAGTTTATGCTGAGAGATCTTATTTTATTCTGATATATTTATCTGTACTCTTGAAAATGAGATGGCGCTTTTCATTTGTGGTTTTGACATCTTGGTTATATGGTTTGTTGGAGGAGATTCCTCTGTTATGTTAAATTGGAATTGTACTCAAAATCTTTGTGCTTAAATATATTTCTGTTTCTTATATCTTAACCTCTTCTGACCTGTGAATTCTTACAGTGTGTCTTTCCTGGAGTTCTTGGATGTTGTGGTCATTCTTGGTTTATTACTATTTAAATGTAGTATTTTTTCCATCTGTTTTCTTTCATCCCTAATGTTTTGTTCTGTTTGATCTAGACTATTGATCTTGCTTTCTATTATGTTATTTGCTCATTGAAGTTTTTCATTTCTAATATTTTTTTTGAGCTTTGTTTTCTCTTCCAAAATACCAGTTTGTTTGCTGATTTCCTCATCTAGGTTGCTTACCTTATTCTTCAAGTCTAGATTGATTTTCTTTATTCATCTGCTTGGTTATTTTCTCTTTGTAGTCATTTGTCATTTTTAGAAGTAAACTTTTAAAGTAACTTTTCAGCATTTTACCTATTTAGAGTTCTAATTTAGTAATTGAAGAGTGTTACCCTGATATTTCATAATATGTGTGTTTGTTTTGCTTTACATTGGCATTGTGGTGAATATTCGTTGTTACATTATTGGGGAGTCTTAGTAAGCTTCACTAGAACCACCCAGGATAAAACATCACTGTAACAGCAAGAACAGTGACTGAATTGGTCAGAAATACATGTTTTGAAGTATTTGCATGTCAGAAGAGCTAGTCAGTTTGAGTTTCTGGAAATTCTACCATCTTGCCAAAGAATTGTTGGGGTTACAGATGGAATCTGTACCTGCACTTGTCTTTCCATAGGGACTGGGGATTCAGGCACTAGTTCTCCTCATTGTTCATGTAGCAATTTCTCTATTCATTGAGCCATGTCCTCACTTTCCAGAAATACATCTTATTAATAATAGGTTGATTAATGTTGATGTTATCAGTGAGCATGGGGAATAAGAGTAAGCTATGAAGTTAAATATTATGAAGGTACAGAAAAGGAGAGGGGGGGAGACGGAAGGGCTAAATAAAAGGAGAAACAAGAAGATAGGTGAATATTGGGAAGAAGGAGAGACAAAAAAGAGATTTAAAAAACTGACCCTACTAAAGAAACCCATGAGCACAGTTAACACAAGATGAGAAATAAAAACCTCTAGACTGTTTTTAGAGTAAAGCTTAATAGAATGTATTGTATTGGAGCATTTTCTTTTTTTAGTTTTCTAGTAGAGGATATTGTCAATAGAAGGGATTGTTATTGAAAATTGGTAACTCTTTAAGTTCTGCGTTTGTATTGTAATCAGAGTGTTGGACTGTTGGTTAACAAACAGTGCTGCAATCACTTTAGTGACTTTTCTTATTCTTGAATATCAGGGACTGCTACTGAGACCACCTTTGCCTTTGCAGTCTGTAGGCCAAACTGGTTTTCATTTGTTACAGAATGCTCTGAAATTTGTATACCTTGTGTGGCTAATATCTAAAGCAGAGCAATCTCCTGAGTTTACTCTTGTGTGGGAGAGGCAAATCTATTACTGGAGGACTTTCTCAGTGCTTTCTAATTTGGAAATACTGTTTGGGAGGAGTGAGGCACTGGGGAGTGTCCCATGAACCAGTCTTCTAGAACTTTCAGTCTTGAGAATGTTTGTTGCCTCCCTGAGCTGCCTCCTGACTTGTGGCTCAGGGCTCTCAGTCTTTATTGTTATTGTACCTCTTGCCAGAGAAATCAAGGCCATTGTGCACCTCCAAGCTCTTTGCCATGTGAACCTCTTGCCACCCTATGTTTTCAAGTGTGTTAGTATGTAAGTTCCTCAGGGATTGTAGTTGGGTATGCCCAGGCTCCTCAATTTGTATTTGTTACTCCAAGAGGAGCATGTTCTCAGATATTACCCTTTTCAGGGAGGTAACTGGTCATGGCTCTCTGAGGTATGGAGAGAGTGAGAGTAAATTTCTTTCTCACTGGTGACCAGGCATCACTTTCACAACCAAACCTGCTAATGTTCCAGGCATATAACTGACTTTTGGTTTCTTTAAGCAGAGCCACCTGGCTAGTGTGTAGAAGAATCTTATCTTCTCCCACACCCCGAAACTGAGTGGACATATCTCATATTTGCTGGTTGATTTTTGTATTTTTCTAGATTATTCAGCTTTCCTATGGTCTCCTTTCTGACTTCAGCCCTCAGTTTTGTTTATCCATTGTCTCCCTGACTTTCCCCAAGTCTACTGTCATGGAGTATACTTGAATTCTGCCATTTTGTTCTTAGTAACTTAAACATATTTTATGTTTATTCTTTCTTCTAATTATAAAATATGCATAACATATATACTAACATATTTACCATTTCTAAGTTTACAATTCAGTGGTACTATCTCTACATTTAAAATGTGCAACTGTCACTAATCTTGAATTTTTCATTTCAGAAGAAGAAAAGTGTATACATATTGCCCAATAAGTCTGCCATTCCTTCTTGCACTCAGATCCTAGTAATGACTAATCTGCCTTTTGTCTCCAAACTTGAGTAATCTGGGTACCTCATATATGTAGAACCATTAAATATTTGTTTTTCTGTGTTTTACTTAATTTATTTAGCATTATATTTTTCAGTGCTTATCAGCATTATATTGTGTTTGAGTTTTATTTTCTTAAAATTGAGTAAAAGAAATTGTGTACCTCATATTTTGTTTATCCATTCATATATTAGAGTTGCTGTTAGCTTGTTCTTGCTCTGGCTTCTGTTTGAATACTATTGCTACAAACATAAATGCACACGTATCTTATCTACTCAAGTACCAATCTTTAGTTCTTTTTGGTAGGTACCCATGGCTAGAATTGCTGGTATAGATGGTTATTCTGTGTTTAATGTCTTTAACCACTGTCATACTTGTTTTACATTCATGCCAACCTTGCATTGAGAGTTCTGTTTTCTTTTAAATTGGTGTTCAGCTTATCATCTTAAGTTTTATTTTAGAAATTGTGTGTGTGTGTGTCTGTCTGTCTGTGTATATTTGGGTTATGTAAGTGTGAATACAAGTGTCTATAGAAGTGTGAGATTTCCCTGGCATCTAGAATTATAGGAATTGTGAGCTGCCTAACATGGGTGCTAGGTACTGAATTCAGATCCTTCACAAAAGTACTATGTGTTCTTAATGACTGAGCCATTTCTCTAGCTCCTATACTTGGTATTTTTTAATGTCATTTTTCCTTTTTATTGCTTGCCAGTAACTATCCTAATGAGAAATAAGGCACCTCATTTCTCAAAAAACTAGTGATCTTTTTACATATTTTCATATGCTTATTATTTGCAAATATTTTCTGGAGAATTTTCTCTTTAAGTTGTACACCTTTTTTGAATTTCTTCATCATTTGTAATAAGATGAAAAGATTCTCTGTTAATTTTTAATCAGGTAAATGACTTGGAAAAAAAAACCTTTTTCCATTCTATGAGTTACTATGTCTTTAGTGTTAGATCCACAGCTTTTAATTTTGAGGAAATCTGTTTTATCATTTATACATTGATATCATCTCCATTTTTTATTTCATATCAACACATCAATATTGTGAAACTTTTGTTCCATTATATGCCCTTAACTTTCAAATAGAGTCCTGTGATCTTATATGAATTGGTTTTTGTATATGGTATAAGATATTCATTCTTTTACATGTTTATACCAGTTTTTCCAGCACCCATTCTTTGAAGACTATCTTTTCTCAAATGATTTTGGCACTCCCGTCAAATGGGAGCGTTTATTTCCTACTCCACCCATCTATACTATCTGTCTTTATCTCAGTAGTATATTGTTTCAGTTACTATAGTTTTGTAGTAAGTATTGAAAATTGGAAGTTGAGTTTTATAATTTGTATCTTTCTTCCAAGATTAGTTATTTGAAGTTATTTATGATTTTATGTGAATTTTAGGATAGGTTTTTCTATTCCTGCAAAATTGGGAGTTTAATAGCAATTAATGAATATGTAGGTGATTTCAGATAGTAGTATGCAAATCCTAACAAAGTAATTCTAAAAGTCCAGAAATGGAGGCATATTTTTTATTTGTGTCATTTTAGAGATATGTTATAAATTTTATTGACCCAAGGCTATACTACCTTGGCTAAAGTTCATTCCTAAACATCATTATTTTAATAGTATTATTAGAAGAATATTTTTAAATTTATTTTTTAGCCTTTTTACTGTTAACATACAAGCACAACACGTGTGTGTGTGTGTGTGTGTGTGTGTGTGATTTTTGTCATTTAAAGTACTGTGAAATGTAGTTACTGTAATTTTAGAGTATTTCTGGCTAGCCAGTGAGCTTCTGGCATCTTCCTGTTCTTTCTTAATTACTAACATGACAGATCTGTACTACCACATCTGGGAAATACTTTGCCTACTTGTTTAAGTAGCAGATACTCATTTTTCATTGAGATAAGATCTTAGATTATCTCATTCAGTAAAATAAAATGAGCAAGAGTTACTTGTAAACAACAAATCTTACTTTGTCTTCTTTCTTATTTCTTGGAAATGCAGCTCTGTCACTGTTTTCTTCTATATATTTTAACTTTCCCAAAATATTTCATGTTTTAATGCAGCTGTAATGGTAGATCCCCCCCCCCAGAAAAAAACAAGAGAAAACGGGTTTCCTCTCCAGTTAGCAGTTTGTCACTTCCTTTGGTTGTTTCTGCTGGTAACTTTCTTTTTATGACTGTTTCCAGCAGTCTTAATATCTTAAAAAACAAAGCAAAGCAGTATTGACAGTCTACTTACTGTCAAATTGCTGTTCTTTTTAGTTCATGCCAAACACACAGCTATATACCTTTGAAAATATTTCACCTTTTGATCTTTGCAGTAGAGAGTGGTAGAATTGTGTTATGTCATTTCTTAGATCTCTTATGCAATTTCAGAGCATCGGAGATCCAAGCATAGTGTGCTTTTTAAACTGGGCATTTGGTAGGGAGTCCTGGAAATGGCTATAAATTAATGACACAGTAACGATCTTCCTAGTTTTGTCTTGTTCATAAAGTACTGTTGTACCACACTGTATAACTATTTTTGGATTCAGATTAACCAAAACTATACTATAGTTATTTAGACAACTTAAAACTTGCATAAACTGAAAAAAGACAATATAGATAAATCTTTCTTTTACAACTCACAGAAATCTAATTCAGTGAATTGAGGCTAAATGATGTGGTATAGTGTGCAGAGTGAGATGAAGGAATTCAATGATTTATGTTATGAAGAATTATTAGAGGAAAAGTAGAATTTGAATGCTAATTAACAATGGGAACTATATTCTTTTTATAGGTTTTTATTTATACTTATTTCTGTCTTTTATGCCAGTAAGTTATCTTCTTGAGTCAAAGGATATAGTATTACTATTCTAGGCATACCTTGTAAGTTCAGCCTTATGGTTAGAATTCTTATCAGCTAGCTCTTGTGAGAAGTAATCCCAGGAAAGGACTTTTTTGACCTAGTTTAGAATGTGTGCCTTTTTGTCACCAAGGAATGGGACTTACTTCTTCTGACCAGAGAATGAGTATTTCATTAAGTAAGGATTGCTCATTGTACAAACATTTAATTATTTGAACTAGTTACCTGCTTTAAAGATCTACCAAGAAGTGTCATTATATCTCTTTAACAAGATTATGTGTCATTTATCCATTTTTGCACTTTTAGAGTAAAAAGACTTGAGTAGACTTTAAAATAGGTAGACTAGAATGCGTTTTAGTCATAGACGTATACATGACCTTAAACTTGATTCCCAGCACTTCATTAAAAATAAATCTCAGAAGTTACAAAAAGCAGTCAAATAACACTGTTTTTGTAAATGTTAATGTTTTTCACAATTAAGCAAATCATTAAGAATATTACTTGGTACCAATGTAAATTTCCACTTAATACCTTCATTAGTATTATGTGCTAAAAAAGCATAAAGTAAGTAGGACTTTTGCTTACTTGTTTATTTTTCCTTATGATTTTCGGGTCTAGTTCATCATGGAAGACAAGGCATGGCTTCAAGAGCAGTTCTGACTGTGACAGTGGTACTTTTTTTTAAGGGTCAGGGATCTTTTTCAGACAGGGTCTCATGTAGCTCAGATTGGCCTAGAACTCACTGTAGTACAAGCTGTTCTCTCGCTGTTCTATTACACACAGCAGTCTTCCTGTCTTAACCTCTTAAATATTTTATTTTTTAAACTTAATAGGCCTTGGCCAAATGACTGACTAAATGGGAGAGCAATAGCAGATCTCTTTAAAATGTTTGTTATGTAAATGAACTTTGATATCATGCATCAATTTTTATCTTTTAAAGGAAGGTGCATCTGCCCGTAAGACTCAAACTCCTGCAGCCCAGCCTGTACCTAGACCAGGTAAAAATATAAAGTTTTGATTTTTTTCTAGATGTTCATAAAATTGAATGTATTTGATATGTGGTCATCTGAAGAAATCATTGTTTTACTTACAGTACACTACTGAAAGGCCATTTTTCTTCAAATTAATCACCAGTATTCTTTAAGCTGGTACTATACACAAAATCCTTATTAAACTTTCCAGCACCTTTAGTCTTTATATTCTTAGCAGAATATACAAAAAATAGTTTACAGAATCTCTGAAGTCTATATTTTTAATATTATTTACTGTCCTATCTTTTTCTCAATTTGAGTTAACGTCTTTAGTAAAGGTAACTTAAGGAACGGGTGAAGTTTATTATTAGAAGTTTCTGTGGCAGGACTTTGAGGAAGATGGCCACATTGCATCTATGGTCAGGATCAGAGGGAGGTATACAGTGTGCTAGATTAGCTTTCTCTTTTTTATGTAGTTTGGGATCCTAGCGCCTGAAATGGAGTCACTTACATTCAGGGTGGGTTACTGTAACAAAGTTACCTTTGTTACTGTAATTTAGATAATCCCTTCCAGACATTTCCAGAGGTTAACGTAAGAATTACAGTCTCTCAGACATAACTGGAAGCTTGTCTCTTAGGTAATTCAAGATCTACCATCACAGAAATCATCAATGAAATAAATTATGGGACAATGTATAATAGTATCATGTAAACTTATGCCATGAGGACATTAGTTTGAGTAATTTGTTTTAGTTGAAGAGTTAAAGAACATTTTTAAGATTATTGTGGATTTTTTTTTTTGGTTAAGATTTGTTTCTAAGGCCATTTACATGTATTCCTTTACTCAGCAATTCTTTTAGATTCATGTTTTTGGTTGTGAGCCTAGTCTTTAAATGGCGAGCCATCTCTCCAGCCCAGATTCATGATATTTTATGCAAATGTGGATTCTTTTTTCCTACAGAAATTCAGCATGTGTTGGTGAACACTTAGAAGTTCCACAGTCACTTATTAAAATAGTTGGTGAGCAAGGGTACTATTGAAGTTATTTTAGCACCCATCTCTTCTTCTTGGTGCACAATTTTTGCTGATCCACGTAAAAACAATAGTATATTCATAACTATTTCTATGTTATCCTTGCCAGAATTAAAATAAACTAAAGAGCACTTTCTAGGAAGAAGAAGAAGTTAGTAGGAGTGACAGATGACTCTGGGTCCAAAGAATAGTGTCCATGAAGGTAGAGGTACTTTATAGAAGGAGCTAAAGCAGCTGTGTAGCTTCTTTGGAAGGAAAGGATGTGAAGTTGTGGTTTGTCGATCTCATACAAAGGTTACATAAGAGATCTAGAAATTGCAAAAGAGGTAAAACAAAACAAACTATTTTATCTAGTTTTATATTCTGTGAATTAATATAAAGTCATAGTTTCTCTAGACAAAGGAGTTGAAGGCTGATAATGTAATGTCACGTTACCTAAGTGATGTGTGTAGAAATGGAAGTTAAGGATATTGATGTTTGAATGTGAAATATCCTATTAGTCTCATGTATCTGAATAATTGTTTCTCAGTTTGAGATGATGTTATTTGGGGATGTTGTAGAATCTTCAAGATTTGAGGAAAAGGCACCCTGGGGACTTGGCCCTGAGGCTTGATATCTTGGTCCCACTTGATGTTCATTGTGTACCCACTGAGTGTGGATGCAGTGTGACCAACTGACCTTCCTGTTTTCTCCTCCATGCTTCCCTTGTCTGCTGCTATGTCTTCCCTGCCATAATGGGCTTGTATGTATCTCTTTGGAACTGTAGGCCAAAATAGACCGTTTTCCCCTTAGATTGCCTTTGTCAGTTTTTTTTTAAACAGTATGTTTGTGAGTATGTATGTGTGCATACTGTGCATTCCACAGAACACATATATAAGTCAAAGGACAATTAGGGTAGTTGTTTTTCTATTTTCACTCTGAGTTCTGGGGAATCAAACTTAGGTTGTTCTGCTGAGCCATCTTGTTCTTGTCCAGGGTACTTTTTTTTTTGTTTGTTTCAGAGCAACAGGTTAATTATAGAAAGAAGAGGGTTGTGTTCTATTAAACATGATAGTCATATGTGAAATATCAGGCTCTGAAAATTTCAACTCTTAATATCTTATGCTTCTTTTTCATGTGTTCTACCCAAGTACACTGAAGGTTTAACTAATAGAAGGAATTAAGTCTAATCTAAATATACTATCTTAGATATTGCCCTGCCCATACATGTGGGATTTCTTTCATTTATTCCTTTTTGTCTCTGTCTCTTTCTCCATCCCTACTTCTCTCCCTCACTCCCTCCTCCCCTCCCTTTCTCTCTCTCTTTTAAGAGCAAGGTATTCTGTAGCCTAGACTAGCCTTAAACTCAGTATATAGCTGATGTTTATTTTGAACTCTTTTTTTTTTAAACAATCTTTTTAATTTTACATACCAATCCCAGTTCCCACTCCCTCCCCCCACTATTTCCCTACCCCATCCCCCATCTAGTCCTCAGAGAGGGTAAGGTTTCCCATGGTGAGTCAAAAAGTCTGACATATCACTTTGAGGCAGGACCAAGGCCCTCCTCACCCCCCACCCCATATCTAGGCTGTGCAAGGAGGTATCCCTCCAAAGAGAATGGGCTTCAAGAAGCCAGTTTAGAACTTGAACTCTTAATCCTTCTGTCTCAAGTGCTGGCATTGCAAGCATACACCATCATGCCTTGTGTTTTACTTCCTTGGTTATTGCTGATTTGAGATAAGAGTCTTGCTTCACACTTGATCCTCCTGCACTAGCTTTCTTAGTACCAGTACTATAGACATACTTTATTACAGTTGGCATCATTAATATTTTGTATCCATATGCCCATAGCTCTTACCCAACATTCTGAAAGAAATTTAGATTTAAGTACTAGATTGTTCACTGGATGTTTGTAGGTTGGAATCTTTATTTGTCCTAATTATTTTTGTGAGTAGTTTTGTTCAATAGAAATATTTGTTAAATGATATTTCCCAACTTGAGGGATATTGTTTAATATTTGACATGTTCATTTGCTATTTTTTAAATCTGGGAAAAAAGCATGAATACCCCAAACACACCTGACAGTGTAATATAATAGATGAATAGATGAGGACCGAATAGAATTGTACTATTCCTTTTGATGGGATTTGGAACATTTGGAAATGTTCCACTTGGATTAGGGACATAAAGGATGGAATTACATTTCTGAGCAATTTAATTTTTTAAACTTGTGTTTGTCAAATATTAGTAATATTTTACCAGAAAAAAATCCATAGATATTTGTCACCTTTTAGAGTGTTTAAAATATTTCAGATCTTTAAGAAATTTTGGAAAGTAGCTAACACTGTTTATGTGTTTTCTAGTGCATCGAGAAATACATCTTAGATAAAGCCATACACCCACTGGTTTCTCCTTTTCATAGCCTAATTAAATCATTTATCTTTTACCTTTTTAAATGCATCACTAATTATATTCAAATTTTCTAGCTTAAGTTATTTTATTTTTTTTGAGATAGGTTCTTACTGTGTAACCCTAGCTATAAAACACACTTGGTAGACCAGGCTTTGAGCTCTCGGAGATTCTCCTCCTTCTTCTTAACTGTTGGAATTAAAAATGGATTTCACAGTGCCCAGCCTTCTAGCCTTAAATTGGTGGTGTATTTTTCAGAATTCTTCTTAAATAAATGGCCTCCAGTGTGTTTATTTAATGTACTCATGTGAGATTGAGTTACGCTTGTTATTTCATTCGTTTGTTTCCCACTTTTCTTTAATTCTTTCATTTATTTATTCATTTCTCTATTTCTCTATTTATTCACTTACTCAATGTGCATTAATGTGCCTGCATGTATGTGTGAGGCTGTCAGATCCCTGAAACTGGAGGTAAAGACAGTTGTGAGCTGCCATGTGGGTGCTCATCACTCTAGCCCCTCATTTAAGTTTTTTACGATAATAGTCATTCAGCTTATAAACAATGTGCTGGATAGACTAACTTCTATAGCCATCTGTAGTTTTAAACTTATATGCTAATAACTTCCAAATTTTCATTTTCTTTGAGAGAGCTTTGTCATCTGATACTAACAATATTAGCTGTTGCTTCTATATGAACATAAGTTATAGGCATTGTAAAACAAATGTAAACACTTTTCCTTAACCCCCCCCACCAAGTTCTCCTTTTTTTTTTTTTATTCTTCAGTAAGTGGCACCACTATTAACTCTTTCTTAGCTCACAAACCTAGTAGGCACTCTTCATATCTCATTTTGCCTTTTATAGATCTGAAGGTGTTGTCAGATTTCCTTTCTCTGCATTCCTCCTTCACCTGGTTCACCTCACTGTCTCTACCACAATTTAAGTTCCACTATTTCCTTAAATTAGCACTTACATTGTAGTCAGTAGACCGCAGTGTATCAGTCTGCTTTCTGTTCTATCTCAGTTCTCCAAAAGATGCATGGTAGAAGCTTTCACAAGCATATTTTTTTTTAAAAAAAATACGATTAATTAAATTTTTAAATCACATTATTTGAGAAGGACTTTTGTACTAATTCTAACTGAGGTTTCTTTATCTCCTGCTGGCCTGAAGCTTACTATGTATGCCAGTCAGAACCCCAAACCAGAGATATGACTGCCATTGGACCTCCCCCACCCCCTGCCTCCCCAGATTAAAGGTGTGTACCAACACATCTCAAAGTCCTCCTTTTAATCCCTGTGTAATCTCTTAACTTTCTTTCTGGCTTAAACATTGGGCTTTGAGATGATACTTAAATACTTGGGAAGAAAAACCAGTTATCTAATCTATCCAAATCAAAACTTGAGATTCCATGCCACCTCTGTCATAGTATCAGAATGTTTGGTAGCACATGTCTGTAGTCTTTGCTAGTTAGAATTGGGAAGATCAGGTCAATTCTAGAAGTTTAGTACAAAACCAACCTGGACAGCATAGTTAGCCTCTGCCACACAAATGAAATAAACAAATAGAAACTTAGCATTGCATAAAATCCCTATTGAACCCCCTTGCCTCATGTGCACATGCATGCATGTGGGCTCACTCTAGACATTCCTCCCTGAGAGTCACACATATGCTTTGTATCATTTCCGTAACCACTGAAGCCTGCTTTGGCACTTGCACACATCCAGTTCATCCACTTGGGCTTTGCAAGTTGGCTCCTTTTCATTCTTCACATTTCAATTTAAATGCCACTTCTTTTTAGGCATTTTCTAAGTATTTCTTTAAGTGACAGTTTCCCTTTTATTCACACATCTTTCATTTATATGTTCCTTTTTCGTTCAGTCTTGTTTGTGTGTACGAGATTGAATCAGTGTCTTGTGCAGTTAGGCAAGTACTTTACCACTAAGGTATATATCCCCAACCTCTTTAGTTTTTCCTGTATTTGTTTCTGTATTAGCTCACCCATGCAGCGAAAGCTCCATGAAAGCAAATCTTACTGCTGTTCAGTGACTGTGTGCAATGTCTTGTACAGAGATTGTGAGCAATACTTTTAAAAAATAAAGAATCCAATAATTTGTAATGAAGCAAAGGAGCAATAATAGTATTTTCTTTATCTTTTATTGACTGGCATATTAGCAGTGATTACATTGCTTTAATAGCAGCAGGGCTCAGTTAGTGACATAAATACATGCTACATCTGGCTAAGGACTTGGAATATATGAATACATTATTTTTAAATTATTCATGAAGGATATAGAGTTATCTCTGTTCTGCAGTTGAGGAAACTGGGACTCGGTAAACCTTACCTGAACTCCACGGTTGTTATAGTTACTACATAAAACATACCTGATTTTTTTCATTGTTTATTTTTTCTGATAATTTTTTTATTACTTTATAAATAATACCATTCAAAATTTCTACTTCCTCCCCTCCTTCTATTTCCCTCCAGCTCCCTCACTCCCCCTGGAGTCCTGAGAGAGGGCAGGGTACTCTGCCCTGTGGGAAGTCTAAGGCCCTCTATCCAGGCTTAGGAAGGTGTGCATCCAAATAGAATAAGATCCCAAAAAGCCAGTGTATGCAGTAGAAACAAATCCCAGTGCCATTATCATTGGCTTCTTAGTCTGCCTCAGTTGTGAGCCACATTCAGAGGGTCCAGTTTGATCCCATGCTCGTTCAGTCCCAGCCCAGGTGGATTTGGTGAGCTCCCATTAGATCAGGCACACTGTCTCAGTGGGTGGACCAACCAACCCCTTGTGGTCCTGACTTCCTTCCACTCTTCAACTGGACCTTGGGAGCTCAGTCCAATGTTCTCATGTGGGTCTCAGTTTCTATCTCCATCCATCGCTGGACGAAGGTTCTATGATGATATTTAAGATAGTCATCATTCTGACTACAGGACAAGGCCAGTTCAGGCACCCTCTCCTCCACTGCTCAGAGTCCTAGCTGGGGACATCCCTGTGGACTCTTGGGAACCCCTCTAGAGTCAAGCCTCTTGCCAACCCCACAATGCCTCCCTTAATTAAGATATCTTCCCTGCTCCCATATCCATCCTTTCTCCATCTCAACCATCCCACTCTCCCAAGCTCTCCCCAACCCTCCCCTTCTCCCTTCTCTCTCCCACTCTTCCCTTCCTCCCACCCCACCCCTACCCCCATGCTTCAGACTTTTGCATGGTGATCTTGTCTGCTTCCAATTTCCAGGAGGATCTATATATGTTTCTTTGGGTTTACCTTATTACTTAGGTTCTCTAGGAATCTATATTACTATAGGCTCAGTGTTCTTTGTTTATGGCTAGAATCCACTAATGAGTGAGTACATACCACATTCATATTTTTGGGTCTGGGATATCTCCCTCAGGATAGTGTTTTCTATTTCCATCCATTTGCATGCAAAATTCAAGATGTCATTGTTTTTTACCACTGCGTAGTACTCTAATGTGTAGATGTGCCACACTTTCTTTATCCATTCTTCCATTGAGGGGCATCTAGGTTGTTTCCAGGTTCTGGCTATTACAAATAATGCTGCTATGAACATAGTTGAACAAATGCTTTTGTAGAATGATTGGGCATTTCTTGGGTATATTCCCAAGAGTGGTATTGCTGGATCCTGAGGTAGGTTGACTCCCAATTTTCTGAGAAACCACCACACTGATTTCCAAAGTGGTTGCACAAGTTTGCATTCTCACCAGCAATGGATGAGTGTTCCCCTTACTCCAAATCTTCTCCAGCATAAGCTATTATTGATGGTTTTGATTTTAGCCATTCTGACAGTTGTAAGATTGTATCTCAAAGTTGTTTTAATTTGCATTTCCCTGATGGTTAAGGAAGTTGAACATGTCCTTAAGTATCTATTGGCCATGTGAAATTCTTCTGTTCAGAATTCTCTGTTCAGTTCAATACTCCATTTTTTAAATTGGGTTATTTAGAATTTTAATGTCTAGTTTCTTGGATATGTGAGATCAGATGAGATCTGGATATATGAGAACAGATTTTATATATATATATGATCATATGATCTCATATATGATCTATATGATCTCATGTATATATGATATATATGATCTCATATATATGATATATATGATCTCATATATATGATATATATGATCTCATATATATATATATATGGATATATGAGATCAGATGAGATCTTGGATATATGAGATCAGATGTTTGTCTGATGTCGGGTTGGTGAAAAGGAGTGCTTGGGGGAAGGCTGGAATGTGATAAAGAAAAGTCAGCAGCAGGGAAATACCCAGCTGGATGGCCAGAAAGGCTTAGGGAATTGGAGGGGGCCTGTACTCAGTTCCCCGGGACTGTCTGGCTGCGCGGCCACTCACTCACCTCTCCAATATAACTGATTTTTTATGTAGGTTTTTGGTATCCAAACATAGGTACACTTAGAATGATCTTGTGGTATTTGTGTTTAGTTTCTTGTTTTTGTATTTTGAGGGGCCACCATGTGGAATTTGATAGTGGCTACCATAAATTACATTCTTGTCTTTACTGTGTGTTTTGTTTTCTCATCAAATCCTTGCCAGTATTTTCTGTAGTTTTCTAAAAACAAACAAACAAACAAACAAACCTACCTAGGGGGAAGGGAGCCAGAGGGAGGGAGGGAGAGAGAGAGAGAGCGCTCTATACCGTGGCACATGTATGAAAATCAGAATGCAATTTGTAGGAATATAATCTCTTTCTATCACGTCTTGGGATCTGAACTCAATTGTCACGCTTGTCAGCAAATGCCTTTACCCACTGAGCCATTTTCCTGGCTGTAGTTTTTCTTAATGTTAAATTTCTCATAGGTGATAAAGAATCACAATGTAGTTTTTATTTGCATTTCCCTGATGGCTAAGAGTATTGAATTTTTTTCGTTATTTGTACTAAGACCTTTGAGAAATATCTGATTTCGATATACCTATTTATTGATTAGTGTATATTTCTCTGTGTGTGTTTAGTTTCTTTATCTCTTTATAGTTCAGTGTGCAGTTAACAATGTTTGCCCCCTTGTAGGCCATTCACTTTACTGTCCTCATTGCTGTTCAGAAGTCTTTTATGTAGTTCATTTACCAGTGCTGGGATCATTTTCTGAGCCTGGGGTCCTTAAAAATCCTTCCTGTGCCTGTGCTTTTAAATTTTACTCATTGTCACGTAGTACTTTCAGAGTTTTGCATCCCTTAATGTCTTCTATTCATTTTTAGTTAATTTTTCGCTCTTGCTATCCTCTCCCTCCCTCCGTCCCTCCCTCCCTCTCTCCCTCTCTTCTTCTCTTCCTTCCTATATAGTATAAAAGATGGAACTGGTTTCATTCTTCTGCATTTGGCTATTTCCCAATACCTTTTTTGGGAGGGGGGGACAGGACTTATTTTCTCCAATGAATTTTTTTTAATAACTTTGTCAAATTAGATGGTTATATCTGTGTGGATTTATTTCTTGAGTCAACCATTCTATTCCTTTTGTCCTCATTCTGTTTTTGTATTGGTTTCCTTTCAATTGCTTTTACTGTGGGTTTGTATTATGCTTTGAAACCAGGCTAGTCAAGATCTTTTATGCTTCCATATGAAATTTAGGATTTTTTCTTTAGTTCTGTAATGTATATCATTATCACATCGAAACTAGGTTACTTTTGATTGTGTAACTCTTTTCACAATATTCTGCAGCTCCCTGAACATACCACACAGGATTCTTACTGCACCCATTCCAGTTTTTGTTTACTCAAGTTTATTCATATGAACTTCACCATGTCCCTGTTTTGATACTTCTAGGGAGCCTATTGCTAATTTTTTGGTAGTTATTTTTATCTAAACTTTGAAACTTTATATACATGTGTGAGCTCTTAAAATTTTTCTTTTTCTTGTAGTTGGTTTACTGAGCCTTTACTTTAGCAAATGTTGCTTGACTTTTTTTGGGTCTATGTCTAGATTTCTTTAGTAGAAATGAAAGAAATTTGACTGAAATGACATTGAGATAGAATCCCTTTTTCATCTCCCTCATAGCATCTTTTCTCTCTTTTGTGCCTATATTTCTGTTCAAAATATCACCAGTTTATCCTCCATCAAATGCTATTTCCTATGACTGTATTATATAACAAATAATATGGTCTAGCTACTCAGTTTTATTCATGGTTTTAGAAATGAGTCAAGAAAGCTTGTGTATTTCCTTATGAAGAGGAAAAAATGATTACAAATGTGTATATGTGAGTCAATTTGTATAATGATGGAAAGATGATACAGTGTGTTCTGTAGTAACAACAAAATATGCAGAGTATAAAGAATTCATTAGGATGTAACATCTTGCTTTCTAAAGAATGGAGTGAATTCCAAACATGTTTATACTCTTGGGATTCACTTACAGTTTGCAACTGTTTCTGAAAACTGACATTGGATTTGAATGTTTGAATGTTTTCCTTACTGTCCGCCATTTATTAGTTTAATTGTTTTACAGAAGTAATGGTTTTGGAGTTACTAAACCACGTGTCCACATGGAATAACTCTCTATTGGCTAGATAAACTTTTCAGTTAGTTTCTTTTACATTCCGTCTTAGGTATGTTTACTTCCAGTTTACTTGTGTTAGCACCTCTTTTTCCTCTCCCCTCCCCTTCTCTCCTCTTCCCTTGTACAGGTTGTTCTTATGTAATTGCAGTATATTTAGATTCTATTACCACATTCTTCAGTCTATCCTCAGCTCTTTCTACTCTCCTAAATGATTTGATTTTTAAATGCTACTGTTTATTCTTTTTTTCTCCTGTAAAGTTCTATAGTCTTGTTAAGTGCTCACTCTCTTGTGTTCTTCATCCTAGCATCATACAAATATTTTTTAAAATTAAACCAACTAGATTCCATGTGACACAGCGTTTCAGGCTAGGTGGTGGCGGCATACGTCTTTAATCCCAGCACTCAGGAGGCAGTGGCAGAGTGAGTTTGAGACCAGTCTGGTCTACAAGAGCTAGTTTCAGGACAGGCAGGACTGTTACACAGAGAAACCCTGTCTCGAAAAACCAAAAAAAAAGGGGGGGGCATTTCAGAAGATATTGTGTAGGCAAATAGTAAAATTTGAACATTCTCTTGTATAGATCATGAATTAAATTAATGCCATATACTAATAAATATTTCTTTCCTCCTACATATAGAATAATAAAACCAGAAATATATGTGCTTCAGAGACAGTTGACTCACTGCTTTAAATGATCTTTCTCTGAACAAAAATTTTAAGAAAGAACTTAAAAATTATTTCAGATCTTTAATCCCCAATAACTTCTTCCTCTTTCCTCAGTTTCCCCACTCTGAATCTATTGTTTTGGATGTTCTTTTAGTAACTCTGCTTTTACATTTATAGCAATCAGTGTATTATAAAACATTTTCTTTGTTAATCAGATCCAGGCATCCATTAACTACTAATTAAACTGTTATATTTATTCATTTCCTTTTTATTAATGTATTATTTTCTTATACCCTGTTATTCTTCCCTTATACTAAATTATTGTGAAATACCACAGCATTTTTGTATTTGTAAAAAGCATAAAATGTGGGATGGCTTGTGTTTTACCACCAGTCATGTGAATATCAATAATATTTAAGATTTCTTTGTAAGTTGGAAATACTTTGTTTTGTCTTAAAGCAGTTGTGATTTTGTTCTTTCTGTTTACAGTTTCTCAAGCAAGACCACCCCCAAATCAGAAGAAAGGTATGATTGTGTCTTTTATTTACTTTAGGAGGTAATGTAGGTGAGCTAGGTTTCAGAACTAGGGCTCATATGCTTGTGTACCAATTTTGGGTATATCTGTTTAGTATTTTACTTGGCAAGAAATAAGCCACATGGGGCTATTAAATATTTTTTCTATCATTGAAAATTAAAATTTTTAGATTTATTTTAAAATATTTTAGCACAAAAGAATTAAGGTTATAAATTTAAAAATTATTATAATATAGAAAGTGATTTCTCTCACTAATAATACTGATTTTTTAACCTTTAATTTTTTTCTTTACAGGATCACGAACACCCATTATTATTATCCCTGCAGCTACCACTTCTTTAATAACTATGCTTAATGCAAAAGACCTTCTACAGGATCTAAAGTTAGTAATTTATAATTTTTGTTGTTGTTGGTTTTTTTATTTTATTTATTTTTATTTTTATGCTGTTGTTTTTTTCAAGACAGGGTTTCTCTATGTAGCCCTGACTGTTCTCGAATGGTCTTTGTAGACCAGGCTGGCTTTGAACATTGAGAGCCTGCATCTCCCTCTCAAGTACTGGGATTATAGGGGTTCACCACCACTGATCACTTAAAGTTTTGTTTTTTTTAAATAATCTGTTATTCTTGTTCTTTATGAGACACTGTTGGTGTCACTATGTAATCTTGTTTTTTGAGATTATAGTAATTATATCATTTTCTCCTTGTCTTCTCTTTAAACCTTTCCATGGTACATTTTCTTTATTGTAAAAAGTTTGCTTCATATACTATATTCTGTTTATGCTTTTCCTCTCTCCAAACGTTCCTAGATTCTGCCCACCGTCTTACCTACTCCAATACTTGGTGGGTCGGTCAGTCTGTCTTTCTGTCTGTCTGTTTCAAACAAACCAACAACCCGTACAGAAATGGAAACTGGAATACACAAGGAAAAGACCAATAAGACAGAATGCCTAAATAAAACAAATGAGCCAAAAAGTGTACAAAAATACTGTTCTTGATACCATTCTAGTCCTTGTCATGGAGCCTATCCTGATGTGGTTAATATACCCAACAAGACTCCATTGGATAGAAGTACTTTTCCCTTTTCCAGTAAGTATCAATTGCTGTAGATAGCTTCTTGTTTAGGGGCAGGAACCCATGTTTACTTCCCAGTCTCAACACTGGGGCCCTTCTGGCTTGAAATGGTACAAACTTTATGTTTGCTGCAATGGTCTCTGTGAGTTTATATGTGTATCAGGAATGTTGCATATGGAAGACAGCTTCCTTGGAGTCACACATTGAGTAGGCTCTTGGAATCTTTCCACACCTTCTTCCACATACATCATCCCTGAACTCTAAGGGGACAGGTGTGATAAAGATATCCCATTATGACTTAGTGTTCCAAAGTCTCACTCTCTACACATTGTCCAGTTGTGGGTCTCTGTGTTAGTTCTCATTTACTGCAAAAAGAAATGTCTCTGGTGATGCTGAATGAGGCACTGCTCTATGGGTATAACAGAATGTCTTAGTTGCTTCTCTGTTCCTGTTTTGAAACACCATATCCAAGATAACTTTTAAAGCAAGCATTTAATTGGGTGCTTGCTTACAGGTTCAGATCATCATGGCTGACAGCATGGTATTGGCTGGCAGGCAAGCACGACTCTGGAGCTATAATAGCTAAGAGCTCATCTCATAAATTGTAGATAGAAAGGAAGAGTGTGACCCACCCAGCCTGACATAGGTTTTTGAAACTTTAAAAAGCCAACTCTCAGTGACACACCTTCAGTAAGGCCACACCTATTCCAACAAGTTCAAAATTTCTAATTTTTCTAAAACAGTTCTAATAGTGGAGACCAAGCATTCAAACATAGGAGCCATTCTCTTTCAGACCACCACAGAAGCATATCAGTGCTTTGTCCTTTTAGCAGAATAATAAGTCTCAGGTTCTTGACCATTCTGCCAGTTTGATCTTGATTTAACTTTGGTAGGTCAAGAAATTTATGCATTTTTTTTTTTTAGGTTTTCCAGTTCAGTGGAGTACAGATTTTTAAAGTATAATCCTCTAGGATTCTGCAGATTTCCTTGTTATTTGTTGAACTGTATCCCTTTCTTCTCTCGTTTTATTAATTTGTGTCTATTTTTCTTTGTGTCTTAGCTAATTGGCTAAGAATTTATCAGTGTTCATGATTTTCTCAAAGAACCAACTCTTTTAGTTCCTTGTTTGTTTCTATTTCATTGATTTCAGCCCTCAGTTGGGTTATTTCTTGCTGTTTGTATTTTGTGTGTTATTTCTTCTTGTTCTAGAGCTTTGAGATGTAATGTTAAATTTCTAATATGAGATCTCTCCATTTTTTTTTTATGTGAGCACTTAATGTTATGAACTTACCTTTTAAAACTGCCTTCATTGTGTCCTATAAGTTTTGTTATACTGTTTTAATTTTCATTCAAGTTTTTAATTACCTTCTTGATTTCTGTCTTGACTTATTTTTTTTTCCATAGTGAGTTCAGTTTCTATGAGTTTGTATATTTTTTTGTTGTTGTTGGTATCTAGTTTTCATTGATGGTTGTCAAATAAGATGCAGGATATTTTAGTGTTCTTGTATCTCTATTGGGAAGTCAGGTGTTATTCTAACATTCTGTCATTAGATGTTAGTCTTTTTGCCATGCAGCATTTAATATCCTTTCTATGTTCTGTACATTTAGTGTTTTGCTTATTATGTGTTGTGAAGAAATTCCTTGTAACATTTGGTATTCTGTATATTGTATATGTCCTTGTACTTTGAAAGGCACCTTCTTGGTTAGTTTGGGCAAATTTTTTGTTAAAACTATTTTCTGTGCATTTGGCTTGTGTTTCTTCTTCTTATGTTAATCATAATTCATAGGTTTGGTCTTTTCATGGTGTCCCACATTTGTGTACGTTTTGTGCCCTTCCCCCATTTAACATTTTCTTTGACCGCGGTAAACATTTTTTCTACCTTGTCTTTAAGACCCAAGATTTCCTCTTTCATCTCTTATAATCTGTTGATTACATGTACCTCTAAGGTTTTTCTTTAGCATCCTAAATCTTTTATTTCCAGTTGGGTTTTCTTTACTGATTTCTATTTCTTACTTAAATTTTACTTTTCTGTCTTGAATTGTTTTGATCATTTTGTTCAACTGTTTTTACAGACTTTATTAAAAGATTAGTTTATATCTTTAAGAACCTTGACCACATTTTTGCTTACTGTTTTGAAAGTCTTATCTTGTAATTATATTTCTCAGGGCCTACTGCAGTAGAACTTCTGGTGGAAGCATATTGTCTCGGCTGTTCATGTTTATCTTTTCGTGTTTGTATCTAGACACCTGGAATTCTGATGTTTGAAGTGTTTCTTGATATTGATATCTGGTCCTGTTGGATGCGTGGTCCGTTCTTTGGTTGCTTTTGTCCTTGGATCTTAGCCAAGTGTGGTGACTGTGGGGTCCCAGTACAGAGTCCTGCATGTCGGTATAAGGGAGTGGAAATGGCTAGGAGCAAAGGCTGGGAGGGACTGTGGGAAAGAGCTAGGGATATTGGGTTGGCAGGAAGAGGGAGTCCCCAGGAGTGGGATGTGGTGAGAGGTGGTATTCCTACAAGCAGGTTGCAGAAGGTCAAAAAGTCTGAAGATATAAAGATGAAAGGGCTAGGGGTACCCTGACCAGGTGCATCTACAGGTGGAATCCCCAGTGAATTGAGTTGGGTTTGAGGAGGATTTCTCTCTCTTTTTTTTATTTTTTAATTTTTTTCTATTGTTAAAAGAGAAATTTACATTTACTCCCCTTGTCCCAGGCCCTCCCGCTCCCCCACTACCCCACCACCCTCCCCCTGCTTCCTTAAGATAGGGCAGGCTACCCTGCCCTGTGGAAAGCCCAAGGCCCTCCCCCCCTCCATCTCGGTCTAAGAAGGTGTGCATCCATATAGAATAGGTTCCCAAAAAGCCAATACATGCAGAAGAGATA
>JAQHUG010000164.1:3605442-3633332 GCA_028555095.1 Dicrostonyx torquatus
TCCTTTGCTTTACAGAAGCTTCTCAGTTTCATTTATTGTTGCTCTTATTGTCTGTGCCACTGGGGTTTTACATAGGAAGTGGTCTCCTGTGCCCATGTATTGCAGGCTATTTCCCACTTTCTCTTCTGTGAGGTTCAGTGTGGTCGGATATATAATGAGGTCTTTAATCCATTTGGACTTGAGTTTTGTGCATGGTGATAGATAAGGGTTTATTTTCATTCTTCTACAGTTGACATCCATTTATGCCAGCACCATTTGTTAAAGATACTTTCATTCTTCCATTGCATAGTTTTAGCTTCTTTGTCAAATATGAGGTGTTCATAGGTTTGTGGATTAATATCCGGGTCTTCGATTCCATTGGTCAACGTCTCTGTTTTTATGCCAATACCAAGCTGTTTTCAGTACTGTAGCTCTGTAATAGAGTTTTAAGTCTGGGGCTTGCTAATACTCTATATGGAGGATGCTCCTAAATGGGTTGGAATAGTAGGGAAGCAATGACAACACTTAAGATCTGTCTGTATAGGCAGAGGATCTGATTCTACACTTTACAATTTCCTAAGTATTAATCAGCTTAATGAAGGGTGTACTTAAGAGATCCTGGGCTTTGCAGCAGTGAAGGGTAAATAGGTGACTCCAGAGGTTGATCCACCTGCTGGCTCTCAAGGTGGGTCAGAGCCACAGGCAAAGGACCCAGTCTCCTGTGTGGGTCTCAGTGGTACATTTGGTTGGTTGGTTCTCCGCTGTCAAGGGAAGAGTTAGGCACTTAACTGCCTGAGCCCAGTCTTCTATTCCTGTACTTTTTAGCTTGTAGAATTCTGTCCCTCCCTTTGCACAGTTGTTTCCTAAGGGCTGGCTCTCACTCTGTTGTAGCATGGTATATTTAGGCTCCCTGACTCCTGGATGGTCCCTGTCCTTAGTGCTGCTTATCTCCATCGCTGGCTCAATTTTTAATAATAGGATTTCTCTTAAGTTGGTGCCTCAGCTACTCCCCTGAATCATGTAGAATACCACAATGGTATTTTTCTCTAATGCTGATTTGCTGTGAAGACTTGAAACTTGTGAGGACTTGGATTTGTCCTTAGGTTTGAATTGCCAGGGTATTTTTACTGTCTCCACTGATTTTCTTTTAGATGGGGTTTCTGCTTTCTCTCCCTATTGGAGCTGTTTGGCTTAGTTCTTTTCAGCATGCTTCCCATCTTCTTAAGGTACTTTTAGTTTGGACTACAATATGTTCTTTTTTTGTGCTGACTCTATGAAGAGTCTCATGGGTCACATGGAGGTTGAGTTTACTCTCTTACCCAGAAGTCCTGGTCTTTAAAACAAAACAAAACCAAAAACACCTTATGATCTGAACATGACTTTAAGAAATTCTATACTGAAGGCATGTTGTTCTAGAGTGATTGTGTATGTCTGCTTTTTTTTTTTTTAAATAGATATTCTGAGAGTACCTCGAGTCTTAAGTCGATTATTGAGTTCAGTTCTTCTTTTAAGGATTTTTGGTTCATTGGAGTAATATAAATTTAACTTTGTAGTGGTGTTAGGGTTGATCCTTAGCTGACAAATTATCTATAAACCTTTTCCCTACCCTGACTATTCAGTCAGGTTAAGATAGGTAAATTTCCTTGCCATTTGAACGAAAACAGCTTTTTTCCTAATTCATCTTCTCATTTGTTTATTTCTTCTGAGATTCAGGGTATACTCCGTTATGTAAATGATTAAACCTAACCCACAGAAAAAATATACCCTTTCCTGGCAACATCCATGCACTTAATTGGTTGTCTTTTTTTTGTTGTTGTTTCTATGTTATCTAGCATTTCTAGCAGCTGAGAGTAGGGGGACTGTATACTGTAAGATATATACCATCGTTAGAACTAGAATTTTGTAGCACATATTTTATATTTAATGTGTTATATACATACTGTTAATAGTCTTCCAGATGTACAGTAATCGGTTAAGGAACCAGTACTTTTGAACTGTGCCTGAGGAAAAAGTGCAGAATCTATCTCTAAAAGATCTTTCAGTTTAGTTTGGGATACATTACTAATAGAAGATAACAATTTTTATCTGACCAGTGCTGTTTGGTGCCTAAATTAAGAGATTAAAAGTTAATGATAATTTTTTGGTGAGGTCGCTGTGTTTATTGAATTTATTCATTCAAGAAATAACTAACACCAAAGTTTATGTAGCTAAATCAAAAGTCTTGTCTTCTGGACCTCACATGATAGTAATATATCAGGAATCGTTATTCACAACTGATAAAATTCTTCCAACAATTTAAAAGTCAGCTTCAGTTTCCTATTTATCGTATATTGTTAATACAGTGAAAAATACAATGTCTTGTTATATTTTACAAATATGAGTCTGTCTTGGTAGATTCAGAATAAAATTAAACCCATTAAGTTATCAACCACTAAACACCTTGCCTACCACTTCGTGTATATTAGATGGTATAAGTGAGGATGTAGGTTTTCTTAATGCTTTTTATTGAAAATATCAGAACATTGTTTTCTACAATTTTGTGACCTAGAAAAGATATAGGATACATCTAATTTGATCCACTCCTACTCTTGAGTGAGAAACTATAGAGCTACATAACAACTGTAAAGTCTATTTGACTTGATTAAAAGTGCTAGTTTTAGAGAATACAAAATAAAATCAGGTCTTCTGCTTCAGTTTAGTAATCATTAGCAGTTTAGACACCTAGTGTTTAGACTTATAAGTTGGGTTTTAGGAGCTGGTTCTGTGATTAAAGAGTGTGTACTGCTCTTGCAGTAAGTTGGTTCTGAATACCCATGTTGGTCAGCTCACAACTCTTATAAGTCCAGCTCAAGGAGTCCAGCCTCCTCTTTTTCTCTATGTGTACACCACACACCAACACACAATAAACTCAAAATTTTAGAAATCTTTAATTTTTTTTTTAAAAGGAGAGATAGAGTTTAGTCTGACCCTTGTAGTTGGACAATGACTATCCTATATAAAGGCAGTCAGTACTATAGTGATGACTGTATTTTTAATACGAAAGGGCAAATGTTGACAATTACTTGTTAAATGTTTTTAGTGGTAACTTGTAAAATATTTTATTCAGCAACTTAATTAATGCCCCAAAGAAGAATGTGAATGTTTTTGTTTTCTATCTTGTTGGATAGCATTAATCCTTTAAAGAAGATAAAAGCAGTTTCCTCTCCAGAAAGTCTTACTGCTTTTAAGTAAATTAAGACTACTTACAAAAGGAAGTTAAATAAGTGATAATTCTTGTCGATTTCAAGGTTTATTCTATATTTAATTCATTTGTTTAAGATGCTTTCAATTTGAAAGCTCTGATTTGCAATGCAAAGAGCCTGATTTATGCATGGATAGTCATATCATTTTTTATCTTAACATTTTTTAGTGCTTTGGAATGATAATTTTCAATAAACATTTTTATTGAAAGTATGGAAAAATAATGAATTAAATATTTTTAGTTAAGTTTCAGTATTTTGATTGAATGTGCCACCTAATGAGATCTTCTTAATAGTGCACAACTGGACAGATAAAAATGTTATTTTAACCCAGCTTTCAACAGATTTGATAACATAATTAAAATTGTGAAAGTACATACAAATTAGTTTCTATGTTCATTACTTTTTCATCATTGCATTTTTGAAAAAATAATGTAAAATAACAAGTTGAAGGAAGAAAGATAGCTTTTTCTTATGGTTTGAGATATTTAGTCAATAGATGCTTGACCTTGTTCTAAGTGTTCAAGAGATTGATTGTGGGAGAGGGAGCCTGTGGAGGAATGTATCTCCTTTCTGCCTTTAATTAATATGCAAAAATAGTCTTTCCATCATTGGTAGTCTGTAATAGCATGCGACTGCTGTTTAGTTCTATTTTTATATTTGTATAGTTTTCAGCTAATTTTGAATTCTTCAGAGACCTGTGTTATATTTTGTAGCTAATACTGTAGACACACTTTTAATCTAAACATTTCGTATTGTAAATAAAATAAGGGGGGGGGGAATAGGAAAATGGAGGCTTGACCTAAAATTCAGCATTTGATATGTATGTGTTTGGTGTCTTTTATAAGTTTAAAAGCAATGTATATTTTATCTCAACTTTTAAATTCCTTGTTTAAGGTATAGATTGTATTTCCTGTGAGGCTGTCTTTTAGTTGCTCTTGGAATTTTTTTATTTTCTCATTGTATTTTTATTTCAGTAGTCTTTAAAGCTCCTTCCATCTCACTTTTATATGGTATTTATTTTAATATGCTGTTAGATCTAATATTTATAGTTTGAAGAAATTAAAAAAAACTTTTCCTTATTAACCTTACTACAAAGAAGCCAGTTAAATGGACCACAGTTTTAGAATAGATTGTATCCATTTTTTTTCTTCCAAATTCAAAACATTTTCCCCATTGTTTAATGACTCATTGCAGTTGATGTCTTTCCTACTGATTGAGTCTGCTGGAGACGTCACCATGCAATTAATGTATAATTGAAACCTCCATGACACAATTATAACACTGGCTATAGCCCATAGTTAATTGGCATAGATCCCGTTTCATTTTATATAAAACTAAGGATTCTTCTATCTTATAGCCCTTCACTGATAAATAAAACAGAAACTAGAACTCAGCTCAACGTTTAACATTCTAACTTTTAACACTTCTAACAAAATGAAGCTAATATTATTCCATTGTCAAAAATGTGTTACTTCTGTCAACTTAATTGCGAGAAGGTCAGTGGGATTACACGGTTATTTACAGTAGTGTGATTATATGCAAAGTGTTGTTCTGGCCATGATGGAATTCCCAGAAGGCAGAGTTAGTTCCAAGAGGAGAGACCTTGCACAAGGGAACACTCAAAAATATATATATATATGTAGAAGGTACCCCTTACAGTCACTAACTTCTTCCATAAATAGCTTTAAAGGAACTATTTGGGCCTGGGCAGTAACAGCTGGGAATGAAAACATGCAGGGCAGCCTTTAAAACTCATACCCAGCCAGTGATAATTTCTGTTCTCAACAACCGCAGTTCAGCGCAAGGTGTGGTGGTATGTTCTTTGGAAAACAATTACCTTTTTTTCCTTCTTCCTTCATTGAAGATGATGTTAGTTGTCACTTTCCTTTTCTTGTTGAGTTAGGTGCTAGTAAGATAGTCATCTGAAGAAAATCTGCTGTGATTATTTAGAGATTATTGATAATTTATCTGCTGTATTTGTATGTGGATCTCTTTTGCTCCATCCTACTTAGATTAAACCTATGGATTTTTTATTTCTCCTGTTGTTTTCCCCATTAAGCTTTGAGCTTCTTGTGAATGTGGGAGTACTTCAGGAAGGATTAACTAAATCAGCACCTGGAGCTTTATCAGTGTGTACAACTTCAAGTTCTCAATTTGAGGTTTTGAACATGCACATAATGTTATTCTAGATGTCAATACTGTTTTGAGATATTTAGGAGTAAAGTCTTGAGGTAGGGAAAATAGGAGGATGGGTTTCTTTCTAACTTGGCCTTCCAATGACTTTAGCCTTAGAGAGTCCCAGTGTATGACAAAAGACATTCTTAGTAGATTCCCTGTTTTGAGCAGGTTTTGGACTTCACTTGTTATTGCAGAAGCTCTCAGTAAAATGTGAAAACAAAGCTTAGTCTTAATTGGTTTGCGGATTTCTTCTCTACAGACTGCTTTGGAGTTTCCCTCTTTACTTAGTATTTGCACAAGCATTCTTTATATTTTGCTCTCTGGAACAGATATGCCTTCAAGATTTTTATTTTCATAGACTTTATTAATACTTAGGGTTTTTTGTTTTGAAATACTGCTTTGTTTACTCAGGAATTCTTGAATAAATGTCATATACTAGAAACAGGAAAAGAGTTTTTGAAAGTAAATTTTTTAACTCCTGCCACTGTTCCTTAAATTTAAAAACTGCCTAAGAAGATAATTGCCATAGTTCTTGACTGTAGGTGAGAGCACAGAGGAATTATATTTTATATTTTTCTTAACATTGTGACAAATAAATACCTGAGCAGAGTATATTAAGGAAGGAAATGTTTATATTGGTTCACAAGTTGAGGATATAGTCTGTCATAATGGGGAGGTTGTCCTGGTTTGCTTTCTATTGCTGTGATAAAACACTGTCCAGAACCAACTTACATAAAGAAAGGATTTATTTGTCTTAAATATTGTAGTCATACATATTGGGAAGAGAAATGAGGGTTGGAACTCAAGGCAGGTATGTGGAGGCAGAAGAGTGCTGTTGCTGTTCTCTGTGACTCTTTCAGCGTGCTTATGTCTATATTTCAGGACCACCTGCCAAGGGCTGTTATCATCCCATCTGGGCTGCACCTTCCACGACAGTCATTAATCAAGTCTGCACAGGCTTGTCCACAGGCAGTATGATAGAGACATTTTTACAATTGAGGTTTCCTTTTCTTAGATAACTCCAGCTTATGTCAAGCTGACCAAACGACAATGAAGAAAAACTTAACTAGTAGAGAAATCTTGGCCCCAGGAACATAAGTCATGTCATCATAGTTGAAGTGCAGTCAGGAAACAGAGAGAGATGCTAACTATTTGCATTTTCCTTTTCATTCATTTGGGATCCAGCCTATGGAATGGTGTTACCCACAGTAACACCTGCCTTAATTAACTTGTCCTTGTTTGCTTTCTGTTGCAGTGTTAATGTGACCAAAACCAGTTGGAGAGGGAAGAATTTAATTTATCTTGAAAGTTATAGTCGGTCATTGAGATAACTCAGGGTAGAAACGCAAGCAGGGCAGGAACTAAGAAGAGACTATGGAGGAATGCTGTTAGTGGCTTACTCCCTAGCTTCTGCTCAGCTAGTTTTCTTATATAGCCCAGAATCCTCTCTCTAGGTATTGTATTGCCCACAGTGATCTGGTTCCTATTGCATCAGTTAATAAGTCAGACATGCCAGCAGGCTAATCTGATCAGGCAGTACCTTAGTTGAGACTCCCTCAGATAACTCAGGGCTGTTTTAGGTTGAAACCTGAAGTTAAATAGGCGATAACCCAATCTAGCAACCTTGCTGGGTAACTTGTCTTTTAGGTCATTTTAGTTCTGTTCATTTGACAAATCAGCATTAACCATGGCAATTCGCAAATAACATGGTTCCATCTAAATAACTTTTTCCGATTGGTTTTTCACTTTATCCAGTCTTCACAGATATGCATACTAGCATACATCACATCAGTATACTAGCTGATCAGTATACATCAGCATGATACGTACATGCTAGATGATGTAAACGTCATGTCTGAGTGAAGTTGAGAGATGGTAAATTAGGTAAATTGCTACTTCTTTAAAAAAAAAAGTCAGAAGCCGGGCAATGGTGGCGCACGCCTTTAATCCCAGCACTCGGGAGGTAGAGGCAGGCGGATCTCTGTGAGTTCGAGACCAGCCTAGTCTACAAGAGCTAGTTCCAGGATTGGCTCCAAAAGCTGCAGAGAAACCCTGTCTCGAAAAACCAAAAAAAAAAAAAAAAAGTCAGTTGTAAAATTAGTAATGTAATACCACTTTAGATAAGAAGATAAATTCTTAGTGAAATAAACGTAGTTAAATTTAGTATTAAATACTTAAATTCATCTCTAGGAATACATTTAGAGCTTGGTAGACAAAGGGATAATTTTTTCTCATATTTGTCTGATATACTGTCCCTCCAGATGCTGCTTCATAGCTAAACTACTTGGGCAAGGAGAGGCATAGAAACCAACCCACTATTGTTTGTTCTGTTAAGACTTTGGTTATAAAGGGTTAATTTTGCCTTTTTATTTTTTGAGATCCTATATTATCTTCTATCTATCTAGCTATTGCTATCATTAACTGGTATTTTTTTTAAGGCAAAAGGAGAATTGTAATAGAAGATTAAAGGTTTATAATTGGTAATTGGTCTAGAGTAGCCAAACTAATAGTACTGTAATAGGAACACTTTGGTCATACTCATTGTATACTTTATTGATCTAATGTAAACTTACATGCTGTGACTTTAATGTTGGTGCAGCAGTTGGAATATATCCTACAATTGATGATGAACATTTTAGAGTTGTCAGGGCTCGGTGACAAACCCTGACACAATGTTCATCTTTCACATTGAACATTTCTAACGAGACTTAAGTCTACAGTATATAAGGAACTCTCACATTCTGACATTAAAAAGACTTAAGAATCAAAAGATTAAATATTTAAATAAAGAATACAATATCCAGTAAACACAGCACTTCACACCCTTCAGAAAGGGCAAAATTAAAAATCTAGTTCTCAGGAATTTTTGATAAAAATACAAAATGGCAACTAATCTTTAAAACTGTTCTTTGAATGCACTCTATGATTTAAAAATTCCACTTCAAGGTATGAATATAAAAGAAATAAATATGTCCATAAATCACTAATATAAAAAAATCACTATGTAACTCCTGTGCTAGCTTTTTTTTCTACTAACCCACACCTTAGAGCCTCACTGATGAGGACGGAATGATTGTTCCTGCTGTTAATTTCTCATATTTAAATTTGTTATATCATGATAAGAGGGGACTTTGGGAGATGTGTTAGTTGATATTGTCAACTTAACAGGATCTAGAATACCTAGGAAACAGGCTGTCTAAATAGGTTAGATGAAAGGCCAGTGAATCTTTGGACAGCACTATTCCAGGGGCTGGGATCCTACAATGGATAAAATGAAGACAGTGAACTGTGACAAGCATCCATTGCTCTCTGCTTCCTGATTGTAGTTGCAATGTGACCAGCTACCTCAAGCTCCTGCTGCCATGAGGGACTGGCTGGACCCCTGAACTAGGAGATATAATAAACTCTTTTTTCCTTAAGTTTGATTTGTGACAGCAACTAGAAAAGTAACTAAGACTGGGGCTAATTAAGATGAGAACTCTGCCCTCAGTAATAGGATTAATGCCATTGCAGTTCAAACTGCAGAGGATTCTCTTGCTGTCTCTACTGTGGGGACATGGGGTACAGATGGCAGATTGAACCCCTAAGTAGTTCCTTCTTCTAGGGGCTTCAGGTGTGTAAGTATCTTGACGTAAGTTGTCCAGTAACCCACCTTGTCTGTCATGTTTTTATTATAACACTTGGAACGAACTCTGAGACCTATACATCCACCATTAGCAGGAACAAATTAGTTTCAGCATACTATAGTGATAGAATGCCACTCAGCAGTAAAAAAGCGCAAAGTACTGACCGTATTTCCACATTATGGATGAATATTTGAAATACTTGATTGAAGATGCCAGCTGCAAAGGATTATGTCCCATATTACTTTATATATATGACTATGGCTAGACCACTGTGTGCCAATGGGCATATAAAGTGATTATTGTGAGAAGAGTAATGGGACTTGACTGAAGATGCAGAAGGCATCTTAATGAATTATTATATTTTTTAAAGATCTATTTAATTATTTGTTTTATGTATGAGTGATCTATCTGCATGTGCCAGATCTCATTATAGATGATTATGAGCCACCATGTGGTTGCTGGGATTGAACTCAGGACCTCTGGAGGAGCAGCCAATGAGCTTAACTTCTGAGCCATCTCTCCAGCTCCTACATTATATTTTTATGAGCATGCTCTGAGTATAATTATAATTTTTCACATTTAATTGTGTGTAAATTTTACGTTAGTGTTACATGCAAAAATACATTAAAATAAATTCCACCTTGTGAGAGGAATGATTGCAAACTTATGTCCTGATTATTTTGAAGGCTCTATATAGAGCATTTAAAATCTTAAGAGAACCTGTACTGTAGGTAAAGCTTTGCTGCTTTTTGTTGTTAAAGTTTAAATGGAAATTTTTATGTCATAACTTCAAACCTTATAGTCTGTTAGGAGAAACAGCCAATTCCAGTAGAGGGATCGTGGGTTTGAGTTATGTACAGTATCATTAAAGTATTGGAGTTTAACTGGCAGTTATTTTTGTTTCCCATAGTGGTATAATAGAGTGTGTCCTAGTCCTTAGCACCCCTTAGGTTTGATCAGTAAGATAAACAGTGGGCATATTAATCTCTTCAGTGAACTTCAGAAGCGGTTATAAGGTTTATCCTATGTTACCAACTGACCAAAGGCTGAACGCATTTTGAAATAGAGCTGCTTCTTATTGTTAACAGAGGAACTCTACTGTTCTTAAAATAGAAAATACCTTGACTCAAGCAGACATTAAAATACTAGAACATGGAAAAAATCAGTTATTTTTAAAACTCTGAATCATTTGAGTTGAACATTAGTAAAACTAAAGCAACTAGTGTGGAAACTAATGAAATAGGTTGAAGTAGGTATACCAATTTTTATTAATTGGGTAATATCATTTGCTTTTATTTATACTTCATTATTGAAATACTTTTATAATGTTTCAGAATCAAAAAAGAAAAATATGGTATTTAAAAATTTGAAAAATTTAACCTCAGCTAGATATAAACTGAGACAAAGGAAACCAACCTAGTTTTGGTGATAAGAACTCTGTTTTGTGTGTCTGTTGCATGAGTTGAAGAGCACAGAGACCCAATTGTGTGTGTGTGTGTGTGTGTGTGTGTGTGTGTGTTCGTGTTCTAATAGTTAATATTTTCCATTTGCATGTGCAGGTTTACAAAATACCTTCGTTAATTCATTTTGATTTACAAATGTTTCCAAGATTATATACAATATTTTAAAAATAATGTTTTATTCAAAGTGTTGTTATTTGACATTTTCTATATAAGCTTGTTTAATTAAAACAAACAAAAATTATACAGGAGCAAATTATTAGCAGATAGAAAATAATTATGAAATCAGGTCATATCAGATAGTTCTGTACTGTTGTTATTATTAAGCACTAAAACCTTTTATTTCCACAAAATTAGCATTACTTTATGAAAAATTTCAAGGAACTCTTCCCAGGTATAGACATCTGTATTTCAATCTTAATACTAGCTCAGCCCTTAGCCTTTTTTTCATCTTCCTACCCTTGGGAAGCACATACTCTGCAAGTGTAGTGATTGTATTTCCTGATCTCATTGGAGGGGCTAAGCCATGACTAATGGATCCTGTGTTTGGATTATATTTATTTTAAAAATTAGAGTGTTTATAAATGCTTAAGTATTAGCTATTTTCTTCAGTGCTCTAAAAGAATATTTGACCAAAACAGCTTTGGTTCCTTCTGTCTCACAATTGGAGGTATACTCTGTCAAAGTAACACAGAAGTTTAAGATCACTTTTCTAATTTTTCTGAAATATAAAAGTGTCGAAGAGTTCTTTTTAAAGTGTCTTGTGAAATTTGGGATAAGTTGAATCTTTCAGTGTATAATCTATCTAGCCACAAAAGCATCTTCCTTTTAAATGACCTTTTGATTTACCATCATCCTTTCCTATAATTAATAGCATTTGAGAAATCAAATTAATGTTACAACTACTGAGTGCTCATTAGTGAATATAAATTATTTATACGTGTACATTGGGCACCCATGAAACACTAGTTCTTTTTGGTATAGAAAGTAAAGACCTTCCGGCAGCAGTGGTGGCACATGCCTCTAATTCCAGCACTCAGGAGGCAGAGGTAAACAGATCTCTATGAGTTTGAGGCCAGCCTGCTTTACACAGCTTGTTCTAGGATAGGCAAGGCTACACAGAAACCCTGTTTCAAACCCAAAATCAAAACAGAACAAAAAGGAAAGACCCATACTAGTACTCCAACTCTTTAGATCTACACAAAGGCAAACATTTTAGCTTAAGATTATAGCATTTCAAAATTATTTGAAAATATATTTTTCTTGTTTCATATTGTGTACTTTTTCTGTACTTTTTCAAAGGTTTGTCCCATCAGATGAAAAGAAGAAACAAGGTTGTCAACGAGAAAATGAAACACTAATACAGAGAAGAAAAGATCAGATGCAACCAGGGGGCACAGCAATTAGTGTCACAGTACCTTATAGAGTAGTAGACCAGCCCCTGAAACTTATGCCTCAAGACTGGTAAGAGCCTGCCTCCCTTCCCCCATTCTCCATGCATTAATGTTTTGTTTGCATCTAAAAGGTTTTTTTGAAATATTTAATTTGTGTCTATGAGTATGATATGGTATGATTCAAGGGATCAGAGGACAACTTGTAGGAGTTGTTTTTTCTCTACGATGTGTGTCCTGGATCAAACTAAGGTTGTCAGGTTTGGTAGCAAGCACATTTACTTGCTGAGCTATCTTGCCTTCCCATTTTGAAAATGATATAAACAAGTATACTTTATAGAATATTCTTGGAAAATTTGTTAATCCATATGTAAAGATCTATGCCAATAATGCTGTCGTTTCTAGTAGTATCTTACTCTTACAACTATAATGTATCAGAAATTAACATCTAAATTATTTTTGTGCTTACTTTTGAAGATGCTTTTGAAAGTTTTGTTTATGATTTAATTTCAGCCTCAGAAACTTTGAGTGTGAATTTTAAAGTTGCTGTTTTTCTTGGTGACTTCCCTGGTTGTCATTGTGTGTGGGATGTGTGCGTGTGTGCACATGTGTCTTTTGAAGCATGGCCTCACTCTAGTTTGGGCTTGAACTCACAGTAGTCCTTTTGCTTTAGCCTCCTGAAAACTGGTTATTGGCCTTAATTCTATGCCTGACTTTCTCTACGTCTTGAACACAGTAACTGTTTTGTTAGATGTATAGAATTTTTATCTAAAGCAGTGATTGCTAATGTGTTGTATAAAGATCCCTGGGCATTCTGAAGACCTTTTAAAGGGCTGCCTTGTTCTGTAGTACTACTCAGGTGATTATTTATTCTCTTGATATATCAGTCCTTACATAGAACTTTTCTATCCAGTGCCCAGATGAATCATTATTCTCCTTCCTTCTTCTTTCCCTTTCCATCCCTTTTTCTCTCTTTGCCTTCTGTTTAGTGGACTGTTCTTTAACCTAGCCATTTATTTGTCTCCTCATCTGAAAATAGGGTACAGTAGTATTCACCTCATTAAAGTGTTTTGAAGATGAAATGTGTTAACATGATTAATTTATAATGTGTTTAAAAAACATTGTCACTAGTAAATACTTTAGTCAATGCTACTAATGGTAAGTAACCATTGTTACTTTGTTCCTGACTTTTATATGCTTAAATTGCTTATGGCAGTACATTATAGAAGTTTTAACTAAATATTTGCAAAATAATGAAATATGAGGACCTAGAGATTTGTTCTTTCTTGGGAAAACTAGTTTGCATAGCTGAAAAAAACGAGTTGCTTTAAAAACCAATCTAACATTTAGTGTAAATAAAATAGTTGTCTAAAGCTTGGTAAATTACAAAAGTTGAGGTGTTCTTATACTCAGATTTTTTTTTCCTAAGGGAATAGAAGATTTTAAAATAAGACTTGTAGTTTCACAAAATGGCTGAAAAATTACTATAATTCAGCATTTTAATTAAATCTAAATATTTAATATTTATTTGAATTTCCAGTAACTTCCTTTTAAACGAGTTTGTTCAATTAATAAATCATCTACTGATCCTTATTCTAGTCTGTAAGCAGACTCTTTACTCAAGGGAAGAAAAAAGGATTACAGAGATGACCTAAACCTATTGTTTGGAATCATCTCCAGAAGACTTAGGTAGGGATTGGAGCCTTTAAGGTTTATATCCTACCAACATTCTAAAATGTCAGGTTTATTGTTTGTCTCAGCAAGAAGACCTTCACGTGAATAATTATGAGACTCCTTTTTAAGGATTTGAAGTAGTTATAGCTCAAGTTTGAGGTATTCTCCTCTCTCCCACTTCCTTTTTTTCTGCTTGTAGGGATCGGGTTGTAGCTGTTTTTGTTCAAGGTCCTGCTTGGCAGTTCAAAGGTTGGCCATGGCTTCTACCCGATGGATCACCAGTTGACATATTTGCTAAAAGTAAGATTCTCTCTCCTTGTGCTTACTGTGTATGCAGTATAGAATTAGTTTTTAAGAGAAAGAACCACATGTAAAGTCCCTCTGTATATGAATGTATTAAATAATTATCATTAAGTAACATACATACTAACCAATCATAACCTGTGAAATATTTTTAAAGCCTTTTGTGAATTAATATTTTATGTGGTTTTATTTATATATGTGTGTGTGTGTATATGAGTGTTACCTATATGTTACATTGCTGAATATTTTAGGTTACTTATAAATCTTTCAATATGCCTACCCATAGTTATTAAGATTGATAACTAGCTTTATATAATGTACATTGTATAGAGTAATGATTTTCACTGATTTCTGATACCTGCATATATCAAGCTGTAACTAAGTTTTTATATAGGTTGACTTGCTGAATATCAACACTAACCCAAAATGTCCAGGACATTTATCAGCTACCTCATCTGGGATGGTTATTATGTGATTGGCCTTTCCTGGTTCAGTTCTCTCAGCTCAAGTGTCCTTTCTAGTGTTTGTTTCCTGACTACTTCTAATTTTTATATTTTTATTGGATCTTGCCTGGCAAGAATGCAAATACCACAGTAGGAACATTCTTCTGCTTTCTATATTCATTCACCTTTGTGTTCACAGCAAAAGAATGCTAGATCATGGAAACTTTAAATATCCTATGAATGAATTATTTCATATAGATGAAATCTGTTGAACATACATTGGTGTAAGTTGCTGCAGTAGATTATTTAGTTTATTTAGTTTATTAAGTGGAAAGAATAGTCCAACTATTACTTAATTGGTGGGCCCAATTAAAATATTAATGTTAGTAAAATTAATTAAAATTATTCTAATGAGGTAGACAATCAGTGACAACTTACTGTGAATATAAATTATACTATTATGCAGTCCAGATATTTTAGCAGCCTATTTTTTTTTTTTTGGTAACATCGTTCTGTCCTAAAATTACAGTTTTAATAATTTGTTTTTATTTTACCTTAATCTGATCTTAAAGATAAATTACAACATTGCTGTTATTATGACAGCTTTTTATGTCATTTCTGAGAAATGTGTAGAGTTGGCACATAGAAAGTTAAATATGTGGAGAGAATTGAAATGTGTTAATGAATGCAAGTATCTGTTTCATTTTATTTATTTTAAATCTTGCCTTGTTGGCTATTGTTTAGAAATGATTTGGTTACCTTTAAGATAAAAACTCTTGAGTTTTATTAGGAATATAATGTGTTTATTTCAATTGTTGAGATTTTTGTTCTTCCAAGGTAGATAAGGATGTTGAGAATTTAGCAGTAATTAATAATTTTATTCCACATATTATTCTTTCTCTTCATTGTTGCTTTCATGCTAACTCCTTTCTGGCAATGGTTAGCAGTGTTTGTTTTCCTTCCATATTTAAATGACTCACAAGACCAAACCATGAACTTGATCTCAAACCTTCCTTTTTGTAACTACTCTGAAATAATTATTCCCACAAAACTTGGCTCTTTCACTAAAATTGTTTTTTGACACCTTCCAGTATTAGATGGTTTTGATTTTCTTTCAGAATTTTACTGTGTTGACTTATTTCTTACTTTTAAAATTGCTTGTTTTTGAGTCCTAGGCTTTGTTTGATCTCAAGGGGTATTTTTTTGTTGTTGTTGTTGTTTGTTTTATTTTGTTTTGGTTTTTGGTAGTTCTTTCTGACTGCCAGCTACACATTTTAAGTTATTGTTTCTCTTTAAATTCTGAATGCCCTCTTAAGAAAATCTTACATTTTTAGTTTTTTTGGTTGTTGTTTTCTTTTGTTTTTTTTGGGGGGTATTATTTTGTTTTTTTTTTTTGAGGTAGGGTTTCTCTGTATAATAGCTCTGTTTGTCTATAGATCAGGTTGACTTCAAACTCATGTAGATCCACCTGCCTCTGCCTCCCAAGTAGTGGAACTAAAGGCATATACCACAGTGCCCGGCTCACATTTCCAGTTTTTTCTTTTCCTACTTGATAAAAATTATATCTCCTATCTCACCATGTGGGACTGTGTTACTCCCTGATAAATACTTGGCAATGTTCTCTTGGAATATGACCATCCATTTCAAGTGACACCAATGGATTGACTTACTCTCTTCACCCTTTTTCTATGATTTGCCTAAACCAGAAGCTTAGGACTATATTGTCTTTTAACTCTTAGGGCTTGTCCTATTGTTTCACTATTGTTTCTATAATAAAGAACCTTGACAAAAAGCGGTTGTAGTCCATCATTGTGGGGCGGCTAAGGCAGAACCTGTTTTTAGCCATATCACATCCGAAGTCAGGAGCAGAGACAAATGAACATATCCATGCTTGTGCTCACCACACATTCTCTACTCTTAGACAACTTAGGAGCTCTGTCCCAGGGAATGGTGCTGCCCATAGTGGGCTGGTTTTTTTCTACATCAGTTAATTTAGTAAATGACAGTCCGCCATAGACATGCTTACAAGCCATCACAGTGTAGAAAATTCCTCTTCTGACGCAATTCTAGTTTGTTTCAAATTGGTAAATTAACAATCACAGTGCTTTTCTCAGCTTTTACAGTCCCACTTTGTTCCACATCATAATGCACAGTAGAGAATTTACTTTATATAGCTTAAGAGAAACTTGGGACTTAAGCTTAATATTGCATAATTATGATGACAATTAAATTTAGCAAAGATATTAGATGTTGAATTATATAGTTTCCAAATAAAATTCTTTCAAAAGTATAATAAATTTATATTTGCAACTTTAAATTTTATGTTTGAGTAACTGAGTAGTTACATACATTTGTTGAGGAAAATCCCCCCCCCACACAACTATTGGAATGCTGTGGATTGAATACTTGACTTTTGCATGCTAAGGCAAGCATTGTATCCTCAGCTCTCAAAATTTTAAAAAAGATTTATTTTACTTATGTGTATTTGTGTTTTCCCTTCATTTATATATGTGCACCTTCTATCTATGGAGGCCAGAAGAGGTTATTGAATTCCCTGCAAGGTGGAGTTTACAGGTGTTTATGAGTTGCTATGTGGGTACTAGGAATAGAACCCAAGTCCTCTGTTCTTATCCACCATGACACATCTCTGTCCAATTTCCCAAAGATTTTTTTAATGATAGTTTCATCAAATTTTTGTTGATTACTATTAAAATTTTCAATTCTCTACAGTAGCTTCCCTTCATCACAGTATGCCATTAATGTTTTTGTTTTTCAAAAGGAATTTTTTTCCCTGAAAATTTTTGCAAAGTTTATGAATTTTGCTTAAAGATGTGTGTTATTCTGAGGCATGTGATTTTGTTTTGCATTCTATCACTATAGAGTTTCATTTGTTTTTGCTTGAAGAAACTTAGAAAACCATAGTTTTCCTGAGTCACAGATAAATGTTAGGTATGCTAACATGTTTACGTTGCCTTAATGATCTCTGCAATAAAAATATTTTGTCTGTTCCAGAACAGCTAGGGCTACACAAAGAAATCTTCCCCAAAAATAATGAATAAAATTTTTGGCTCTTATTATGCTACCAACTTTAAAAAGTCTAGACAAAAGTAAATAACAGTAAAAATTAATTATTAAAGAAATTATAGGCTTTAATGATTCACATGAATCATTTTAATTAAATGTAACTTTTAGTATGTATTTAGTGGAGATGTATGTGTTTGTTCAGGTGGGTATATACATATGTATGTGTGAAAGTATTTGTAGGTGAAGGTCAGAGGTTAGCATCAGATATTTTACTCATTACACTTCTTAGTTCTGTATGTATGTCAGAGAAAGAATGAGAATGAATATATTTGGTATGTATGTGGTATGCAGAAACAAAAAATTTTGTGTGTATGTGTTTGTGTTCGTTCCCACAGAGGCTATGATTCATATCATGAAGTCAGCTTACCCTAGAGTATAGAGAGTAGGTTCTCTCCTTCCACTGAAGGTTATGGTGATCAAACTCAGCTGTCAGGCTTATGTAACAAGTGCGTGTTAACTGCTGAGCCATCATCCCCAGCCCCACTTTATGTTTTGAGACAGGTTTCTTATTGAACCAACTTTTAGTTCATCATTGTGGCTAGTCTGGCTAGTCATTGAGCTTTAGGGATTTGCCTTTCTCTCTCCCCAGCCTTTGGGAATATAAGTCACAAAGTATCAGGCCCGAATTTTTATGTGACATGAGAGATACTATCTGAGGTACTCAAGCTTATTTGGCAGGCAATTTACTGACTGAGCCATTACCATAGCCCCTTTAAATGTAGTTTAAGCAGCAATTTAATGTAAAAGTTAGCATTAGAAAAACAAAAACAAATTGATGTAATAAGCAGAATGAAAAGTATTTAGAAATGTTAATTTACATTTAATGCAATAATTTTATAATTTTGTTTGTTTTTTGAGACAGGGTTTCTTTGTGTACTTCTGGCTGTACTGGAACTTGCTCTGTAGATCAGGCTGACCTTGAACTCAGAGATTCGCTTGCCTCTGCCTCTCGAGTTGGGATTAAAGGCATGTGATATCACCTTCCAGCTATAATTTCATGAATTTAAAAATAGTCAAAAATTGTTCTTTTCATAATATATTTTGAAATGCGTTTTTCTTTTGTTTGTTTTCAAGACAGGATTTCTTTGTGTAACACCTGACTGTCTTGGAACTCTTTTGTAGACCAGGCTGGCCTCAAACTCACAGAGATTTACCTGCCTCTACCTCCCAAGTGCTGGGATTAAAGGTGCGTGCACCACCACCACCCTGCTGAAAGTGGGTCTTTTCAAGTCTGTAACACAGAATCCCTGATTAAATTATTTTAATTAAGTGTGCATTTAGTAAAGTTTATTTTTAAGGGTAATAGTTTTTAAGTAATTTTTTATTGTATCTTCCATTTATTCGTATTTACTTTCTTTGAAGACTTGAATCTTGATTAGTTATTAATGTCACAAGCCAGTGTGTTAGGTAGATATAGTGTAAGTCTAGCATTTTGAGAAGCTGAGCTGGGAAGATGGCTAGGAATTGGGGTCAGACTGAACTGCATAAATGAGATTCTGTCTCAAGAAAACCAAACACCAATATGCAATAAAATAAACAGTCCACAAGGTTATAGTCATAATAATTTTTACAGTCACTTTTTTTCTCTTTAGGTAATATGGTGATAATAACTGTTGTGTAATTAGGAAAAACCCCACAAAGTCTAAGGGAAATAGCATTTTACATATGTGTTTGCAAAGCAAAGCTCCATTCATCATACACTGAGTGTAAATCTAGAAATAAACCCGTTATGATGCCCCAAGTGTCGTTCTTCAGAGTATAGGAAAGGAAGATAATTTTTTTCATCTGCATTAGTTCTTCAGTTATCTTTTAAAATTGAAAATCATACTATTTCATTTTCTTTATCTTTTGTAGTATTTATCACATTTGGAATAAAATTCAGATATGTTTCATCCAAACCATTGCCTACCCAAAACGAATTAGATTTTTATAAGGCATTCCATGTATGCTTCCATGTGAGGACCTCTGGAAATATTTCTGTTTTATTTTTCAGCCTGAAATCCTCTTCTATAATACTGTCTTGGCAGCACATAATTTTAGCTTCCTGCTTGTAGTTGACTCCTCAAGAATCCCTCCCTATGTGCCTCGTCCTCAGTAATGCCTCATTTTCCTCAGTGCTGTTTGAATATTGCATATTTACCTGGCTCCTGGCTACTAGAACATGTACTCTGTGGAGATGGACAGTTTACCTTTTACCTTGATTACTGTTGTACGCTTCCTGCAGCACCTTTGTATGTAAGCACTCTACAGGGTTTTCTTTTTCTCTCCTATCTTTTTTTAAAAAACCAAATTGTATTAGTTTGTTGGGGAAGAAAAGAAGGTTGTGTGTGTGTGTGTGTGTGTGTGTGTGTGTGTGTGTGTGTGTTTTCCTTAGGAGTCCATTATTGAGAGACATCAGGGCAGAAACTGAGCTGGCCTAAAGGCAGGCAGGAACCAGGAGGAAAGCTTTGTGGCTTGCTTAGCCTGCCCAGAGATGGCACTGCCCACACTGGGCTGGGTCCTCCCACAACAGTCATTAATCAAGAAAATGCTCCCACAGACTTGGTTCCAGGCCATTTTGATGGATTTTTCTCAGTTGAGGTTACCTCTTCCTGCATTACCTGAGCTTGTGTCTTGTTGACAGAAATCTACCAGATTCACTCCCGTAGTAATCTAATCTCTCAGGTATTTGTTATTGCTATGTTTCTTCTACTCAACTGAAGAACTCCTTTCCTTATCTAGCAAATATTTTGTAATTATTTTCCATATCACTCACTAAACTTCTCAGACTAAACCATTTTCTCTTTGAGCATTCTCTTAATACCGTGTCACTTTGTTCATTGCTTGCTTCTTTTTTTCTCTGTTTTAAGTTAAACATTACTGCCTGTGTAAACCATTTCTGAATTTATGTCTTGTGAGAAGGTATCTTTTTATGTCTCTATGATATTGTGCTCCCTTACTGTATTATATTTGAGTTGTCTTTTTCTTGCTATCCTTCATTGAATCATGAATTTTTATCTTGCCTTATTTGGTGTTTCAATCTCCAGTAGCTAAATTGTGTTGACTTTAAGTATCTCTGATGGTAAAATCATACTTAACAGCTGTTTCACAGATCACTGGTAACCATGGTAATGTAGCTTCGGTTTGGTAATAGAAAGATTTGAATTTTGTTTTACTATTTGTCTTTCTATATACTTTCTTTCCAGAAAGTGTTTCCATAATTTTTGCTACAGTTTTAATAAGAATGCTATTTTTTTCTTCTTGTTCTCCATGTAGTTAAAGCCTTCCACCTCAAGTATGATGAAGTTCGTCTAGATCCAAATGTTCAAAAATGGGATGTAACGGTATTAGAACTCAGCTATCATAAGCGTCATTTGGATCGACCAGTTTTCTTACGTTTCTGGGAAACATTGGATAGGTAATTGTGGTCCTAAAATATATTCATACATGCTTTATTTTAGTGATTTTTATCAGAATTTTAAAATCTTTAAAGTTATAAGCTATGTTCTATAATCCCCTGCTTTGAATGTAGTCTGATTTGATGCCAACATAATAATTGATGATTGACAAATGCTTTGACTTAATATGCAAATGAAGAGTTTAGAGTCTGTTAGAAGGCACACTAAACTCTGTGTGAGAAGTCAGAGATTTTGTGATCTTGCTCTCAGGAATTGTGTAACCTTCTGAACTTCATTTACTTTTTAAAAAATAAATCTTTTCTCACTTTACATACCTATCCCAGTTCCCACTCCGTCCCTTCCTCCCACTTCCCCCACCAACTCCCTGTCCCACCCTCCATCCACTCCTCAGAAGCCTGAACTTCATTTTCTATCTGCTCAGGGAGCCTGGTGTCAGGTGACATCTGGGCTTTACCCCTGAAAGCTTGAATTTAATTCTTACATTTATTTGAATTACTGGATAGAACTGTTCAGTCCTTTAAAATAACAACTGTTCTGAAACTTAAAAACATAAGAACAGTGAATTATAATACTGTAGACTCAGCTGCTATTTGTTGTGTTTCCTGAAAACTATTTCTTGTTTGGTATCCCTCATTGGATTGTGTCAGTTTTCTCAAAGTCATGGCTGTAACTGGTAGTAAGACAAATGTACTTCCAATAAGCTCTTAGGTTATAGAATTTAATTAGAAAATGTTTTGGTTTTTTCTTACAATTTTTCAGAAATTCCAGAATCCAGTTTCCACCTGCTTAGTAAAAACAGTATTTTGTCCCTTAGTGATTTTAAAGTTGTAAAGAAGTCACCCCTTTTTACATGTAATATTCTTAAAATTTCAAAATTTGTATTGTCATTATAATCCATTATTATGTTTTTGTATCACCATCATAACCTATTATTCTATTTTTTTCTCCAGATACATGGTAAAGCATAAATCCCACTTGAGATTCTGAATCATTTGATTCTTCCTTTTCTGAAAACTTGGTTTAAGAAGCATGGATATAGCTTGATCTACAGACTGAAACCCAAGCTTTATGAATTCATCAAGAACTTGCAAATGAAGAAGGCCACAGAGCAGTCTTTTATAAGACCTTGTTTGATGCTGTGTGCTTCAAAGGGGCATTTCCTCCCATCCATACAAGCAAACTTTTTTGGCTTACAACTATTTTTTTAATATTAGCCTTCTAGTCTGTAATGGAAATTGTATATTTTGATAGAAGCTTTTTCTCTATTGGTTAAATTAGCATTACTTAAATTTGTTTCTTTAGAAATAAATGCAGGTTATAAATGTGTGTATATTTAGAAGTTATTAGGCTCTCTAAGCCATCTTGCTTCTGATTTTTCATTGCTCTATGATTCCTTTTACTGGAAAATACTCTCATGAATGGTTTTAAATTTTAGACTCTAGAACTCTAAAACCCCACCAAAGGGAATTAATTATTAAATCAGTTGAAAGTCAGCCTGTGTCTATACTATGTCTATATTAACTCATGTTTAAAAAGGAATAATGAAAAATCAAGAACAAGTCTTCAGTTTCAGTTGAACTCAGCCTTTTCAAGATTTCTTTTGTAAATGAATACATTTAATGAATGTACGTTGACTTTGATGATTTTAAACTTAAAGTGATATATTTCTATCTGGGATATGTTTCCACTTGAAAAGAAATCTCAAAACAAAACAAAGATTAAAGTGTAATACTCTGTAGTGACTTTTACTTGGGAAACTAAAGTATGATTTGGGGGACTGAGTACCTATCAACCTAGTTACAGTGTAACTTGAACTTCTAAGTTTGATTCTTATATGCTCTAGGATTTTGAGTCTTCTATTTGTACACATGTCAATTTGGGGCTTCTTATCTTCCATTATCCCTAAATATTGATAAATTCCCAGGCACCAAAGAACACATTTGCTTACGTGTCTGAACAGAAACAAGATAAAAAAAAAAAAAAAAAAAAGGCACCAAAGAACACATTTGCTTACGTGTCTGAACAGAAACAAGATAAAAAAAAAAAACAAAAACACTGGTATTTTTATGTGTGTTCAATGTGGTATAAAATATAAAACCTATATTTTAACTTAGTAAAGTATTTTACTATTTCTCTACTTTAGACAGAGTGTTGCATCTAAGCTGCAATGAATGACCATGCTCCTTAGTCCTGGCTTATCTTTTACTACTTAAAAGGAGTGTTTATTCATTGAAACCGAGCTTTTGCCATTAGAGCTGTTGTTGACCATCATCCCACCTTGTGTCTTGTTTTCCTCAGTGGCTATCTCTTTGGTTATCAAATTGGAGGATGTGGGGAGAACAGTAAGACATTTAGCTTTTTCTTTCATTCTTGTGAGGATACTTAGCCTCTTTAGAATTTAATGCTATCATAAAGATGAGAAAGAAGTATTATTTATTTTATTAACTTACTATAAAAACCCATTATCAGTAAAAACGGAAAAGATATTTATTCAGGTGGAATTCAGTGGGCTTTCCAGAAGAGAAGCAGCTAATGTTTTAAATGACTTTAGCACATTTTTAGTGTTAGTAGGTTTTGCCCACAATTTCCCATTCTCCTGCATCCTCTTCTTTCTGGTAAAAGAAAACTCACTTTATTTACAGAATTTCTCAGCATATAAATCTACTCTTAAATTATGTATTGAATAAACTTTTATCCACAATAAAATAGTCAGTGAGTCAAACCTGTAATACTTTAATGTAAATTACTTGTTAAGACTACTGCAAAGTGGACATGAACTACTTACTACCTTTCCATAAAGAGATTTGGTATTTATTCTTAATATCTGAAATTTACTTGATAACAGAGTATGGTTAAAATTGATATCTACTTTGAACATGGTTTATTTTCTATTTTAAATTTGCTTTGTGTATAGTCAAAGGTTTCTGGGTCTACTCTGTAGCGTAGTAAACCTGGAACTGTGCTTTTCATGTATCTTGAAATCAGATCCTTTTTGTGCACTGGGATTTCTTTTTTAAGATTTAAAAAAATTCAAGGTGGACGCATAATGAGTTTCATGACAGTCTTTTGGTATATACATGTCATTTATTTGTTTTCTTCTCACCCCCACTGCCCTCCCCAGCCCTCTTGCCTCCAGTTCCCTGTTTGCTTTCCTATTACATATATTCTATTTCTTTCTCTTTTTCCCTTACCCTTCCCTAAGAATTCTTCTTCCTTCTGTATCATCGTCTCCTTTCTTTCATTAACCACACATAAACATGCATATACATTTTAGATGTTTTTAACCTGAACATTTTTGTTCCCTAAGTAAGTTTATGAAATTTTATAGTGATTAATTATAAAAATAAAGGGGAAAAGTAAATTATAAAAATCCACTATGCTCAGCCAATCGTTTTTCTCTTGTGACTCAGTTCTACAGCAGCACCTAACATAGTGCCTTGCACATGTAGGCATTCAGTAGTTATTTATGTGTGTAAATGGATGAAGTATTTTCAACGTAAGTGATTCAGTCCATAAAAATAGTTTTGACCTTATTTGATCTTAGAATTTGAGAATAAAGAATTGTAAGCAATGAGAAGAAATCAATAGTTTCATGAAAATGAGTATATATTAATAAGTTCGGTTTATCTGTGAGTTACTAACTGAGGTACTTTTGCCAGCCTTACTTGTAAAGGAAGGTTCTCTGTTATTTGGAGTCTTGGTGCTAAGTAACAGTATGAAAAAAAGTCGTTTTTAATCAGAAGCTCACCATTTAAGGAGATTTGAAAAATATATCTGAATCCTTATTCTTATTTTCTGGGATAAACTCAGTTGTCACTAATTTTCAAAAGTTTTCCAGATAATTTTGTGTGTGTGTCTGTGTGCGTGAGAGAGAGAGAGAGAGAGAGAGAGAGAGAGAGAGGGAGGAGTGAGATTCACCCGTTTAAAGTGTTGGAAGTAATACCAGTATTAAATGTTGTGTTTTCCCCCTCCTTTTTTCTCTTCATCTATGTATGTTTTGTGTGTGTGTGTGTATGTATGTATGTATGTATGTATATTTTGAGGCCACTCTTTGCACTAGACCATCTCTCATTGGTATATTGGCCTATATCCCCAAATGACAAATTCAAATCTTATTTATTTAATATACAAGGAGTATTTTGCTGTTTAATATTTAAACATTTAATATATTTCATTATTAATTAGTATAATTTGTGGTTTGTTTCCTGTTTGCTTATTACTTGACTATTCTTTAGCAGCAGCAGAACTATACAAGAAGAACTAATTCATGATGAGGAAAAAAATCTCAAATATTTAAGTTCAGAGAACTATTCATTTCTTTGCTATGCAGAGTAAGATATAATTCAATTATGATAAGAAAGGCATAGTTTGAGTTAGTCTACACAAATAGGTTCTCACCTAAATGAAAATTCACTAATAAATATTGAAGAAACATTTCCTAAATAAAAATGTCTGTGACTTCTTAACGCAAAGTGATAACAGTGTTCTTTGTTTGTTTGTTTTTTGAAGGTTTCGGGAAGGGATTATTTATTGCACTGATGAGCTATGCAAAAAAAAGTTATTTGACATTTTAAAGTTTTTTACAATATTATAAATACAGTAGTTACTAAAGCTGGTCAGAATCATTTAGAAAGTGGCTTTAATCTTTGTGGGTTTTTGTTTGTTTTGTTGTTTGTTTGTTTGTTGTCTTAAGAATAAACCCAGAACCATGTGCATTTTAGGCAAGCACTTCTCCCAGTGAGTTAGTTACACTCCAAACCATAGATTGTGAAATTGTTTAAAAGCAAAATTATAGTTAAAATAGAGATTCATTTTAAATCCTTCACTCCAGGGAAATTTATTAAAGCATGTGTGTGAATGCACATACATGCATACACATACAAGTCAAAAGATTTATTATTCTAACTTAAATTCCTGTAGAATGTTGAGAAAATTATTAGATAAAATCTATAGAAGTTTTTTTTTAACTGAAAAGCTGGTGCCTGCTGTTTTTCCAATAAATGAAATTTAACTTTAATTGTGTTCACTTTGAAATTACTGGACTGAATTTCCATTATCCACTTGTACTTAATTTTCATATGGTGATTTTCATAATTTATAATGGAGAATTTATTAACCTTGACTTAGAGAATTTGATTAGGGACTTTAAATTAGGTCCTAAATTTTTTGATGTATTCCTGGCCATGTTTAGAATTATGTCTTGTCCCTAGCATAGTTTCTGCACTAACTTGTTGACAGAACAACTAAGGAAAAATTGAAAATGTACAAATGAATGTATAAAGAATTTCTTTTAGTAAGTATAGGTTAATAATGCTTTCAGGTCATTGGTGTGTTTGGGATTGTGTGTATTTTAGGAACTGTTCATATATCTTGGAAGTTATAAACTGCCATATACTGAAACGCAGTAAGCATTTTTATATGAATAAAGTTTGTGAACTACAACCAGATTTGTGCCAAAATTTAAAAGGTGGGATTACAGTATGTCAAAATTAAGCTGATAATCTTTTCAAGTATTTTGTGTGCTGAGGCATTTTTGTTTCTATTTTAAACATAAGTAAAGCTACTCAACCTTCAACTCCAGTTATAGTTCTTGATAGGTGACTTAGTCCCTTTTATGGTAGTGGCCTCTGTCACTGGTTGCTTAATCATCAACTAGTATTGTTTGTGAAGCAAAGTAACTCCTGAATAGAGCTTCATTTGAGGTCTCCATTACCTGGTGAAATATTCTCATTCTCATTCCATTTTTCTTAGCTTTAAATGTGGACTTTATTTTACAAGAAACATTTTGCTGTTAAGAATTTTGGAGATAGCCGGGTGGTAGTGGTGCACGCCTTTAATCCCAGTCTTTGGGAAGCAGAGGGCAGGTAGCAGATCTCTGTGAGTTAGAGGCCAGCCTGGTTTACAGAGCAAGTTCCAGGACAGGCTTCAAAGCTATATAGAGAAACCCTGTCTCCACCCCCACTTCCTGTCCCCCGCCAAAAAAAATAAAAAGATCTTGGGTATATATCCACCTTCCCTTAATTCCTCCAAAAGGCCCCAAACAACACAACAAATGAAGTGTGTATGTATGTATGTGTGTGTGTGTTTATACACATGTACATGCGCACACACACATACCTATGTACGTATATACACAAACACACACAGATATGTGTATGTATATACACAAACACACATATGTATGTGTGTTTGTGTATATACATACACAGGTATACAGTGTATGCCTACCAAGAAGGCAGAAAGTACTGCGTTTGGGATGTTTTCTTTATTAAAATTATGTATGAGATGTGTAGACATAGTCTTGTTCAGCAAATAAACTTAATTTTTTGAAATTAATGAGATAAATCCAGTTAGTCTTTTTTTCAGTTAATAAGTTAAATAATTTCTGGAATTAGAGTTCTTTGTAAAGTCACCAGGCTTCATTGACCCACTGAATTTACAGTTGAAGTATATCAAATTTCTTGTTATTGAAATAGTAATAAAAGTGTATTCCAATATTTTACATATAAATATTCTGATTTTGACATTTTATAAATTTCAAACCAAACCACCTTTCTATATAGTCAAATACAGTTGAATCATTAACATTATCGTATTGGCAAACCAGTAATAATATGTGAATCTGATGTGACAGTTTTTTAATAAAGGATTTAATGGGTCATTCCAAATCTCATTTTCATTCTTTTCACAAGTGCTCAATAAATAACTTTATTTTTCTGTTCCCTTCAATCATCTGCTCTTAGATCCATGTCTGTGAACTAAAAGCGAATGTGCTATTGGGTTATTTTTTTAAGGCTCAGAGACGTACATGTTAATAGCACATTACCAGGAAACGTTTTCATTCTCGTTTTCCAAAAAAAGTTCCTCTTTACGAATGTTTTTCCTTTAAAAATTTAATTACATAGTTATCGGCATTTTGTGTGAATTGGAAGACTTAATAGCTTTGTTTTTTTTTTACTTTTTTTTAATTGTTAAAAGAAAAATTTACATTTACTCCCCTTTTTCCCAGCCCTCCCGCTCCCCCCCTACCCCACTGCCCTCCCCCTGCTTCCTTAAGATGGGGCAGGATACCCTGCCCTATGGGAAGCCCAAGGACCTCCCCCCTCCATCTC
>JAQHUG010000164.1:3633558-3648793 GCA_028555095.1 Dicrostonyx torquatus
GTCCTGACTTCCTTGCTCATCTCCCTCCTGCTCTTCCACTGGACCTTGGTAGCTCATGTATTTTGTCTTATAATAGATCCTTTGTTCTAGAATTTACACTTTATATTTCATCCTTATAAAGAATACTGAATTAATAAATAGAGCCGAGGTCACACTGAACCTGGAGCCATCTGAGAAATTCTGTTATTATATTTTGACATTTTATTGGGCTCTGTTTTCTTTGCTAACACATTCCTGGGAAGAGAACACACCAGGTTATTGACTGTGGTAAAACAAGGTGTGGATTCTTACAGAACTGCCTTCCTAGAATTAACAGACTAAATGTGATGGTGGCATCATTTTCTCTTTTAAATTAGCAGGTAATGTAAACGTTCTTTGAAATGGAGCGATTTGAAAGATTTTTATCAGGACTCTAATTACTGAGAAATAGAAAAGTGAGCCTCATGGCTCATGAAGTAGTTTTAGCACAGTTTACCATCATCAGTATTGATGGTGGTTTTGACTGAAACAGTTTGAAAATGCTTTTGTAATTAATAACCCATTACAGAATCAAATGTAGAGCCATGGATAAAATATTTGAGCTTTAAAAATAGTTTCAGGATAAAGTTGACATTGGACCTTGAAGGGAAAAACCATTTGAGAATCTTTACTTTACAAGGAAATATGGCAGAATGTGAATTTAGGAGTTAGGCAGACTTCTGATGTGATATTTCTCCAGAAACTTTGAACTATTTTGCAAGTATAGTATAGAGAATCAGAGTCAGATTTTATTTATTTATTTACATACTTTTAGGGCTTTTTTTTTCTTTTTTCTTTTTTGGTAGAAGTATCAGACCAAGATTTGGAGACATTTTCTAGGTGATATAAATGTTGACAGCAGGTGGAATCCAAGTCACACAAATACACAAAGAGTAAGTCCTTAGTGGAGATGAAAGGGTTCCTGTACACTAGAAGCTTCACTCAACGTGGACTTGAGAGATGAGAAAGGGAGATTGTGCGTGATGTGTAAATTTAAGATTTCCTCTAAGTGCCAGTACCCAGATCAGTTTTTAATGCATCTCTTTTACGAAGGCTAACTTGAGTTGTGAGCTGACTGCGGGGACTAGAAAAAAAAATCCCTGAATATACTGATGGTAGAAAAGAACTTTATATTAATGGAGAATATTCTTTGATTTTCTCTGAGGAATTTTTCTATACTTTGAATAAGAACTGTTAAGATGTTCCCAACTTTCTTTTCCTACAGTGGGATTAGTTACATGCTCTTCTGGTTCTTAACCTTTCAGTGTCTCTTTCCTTGTTAGCGTGAGGTGGTTAGCTTTATGTTTTTGGTGGCTAATTTTTTTTCTTCCATTCCTCTCTCACTTCCTTACCAGTTCCTTGATTATGCAACTGAAACCCAGTACTTTTCCATTGTCTTCACCCAGAAGTGGCCTTATCCTTTTCTTGATAGAGGAAACAGAAGCCATGAACTTCATGATACTATATGGCTTAAGCCTTGAATCTACATTTGAGCATCTTCCTAGTGGTCTAGTGTCCTGTTGCTTATTAGGGTCTTGTATTTCTCTACAACTTTTCTGTTGTAGTATTTGCTATACTATTCTCTCATATATTCTTCTCACCCTGTAATTCCATCTTTGAGCACATATTTGTTAATGTTTGTCTTAAAACACCAGTGGTGTTCTGGGAGAAGGCTTGATTACTTGTAACCCATGTTCCTCATTCTCTTCTAGTGATCGTTCTTAATCACTAGGTAAGTGTCTGTGACACTAAAACAGGACACATAGTTTACACTCTGTTCTGTGTACCAGAATATGGAGTGGGCTCTAAACTCTTGAGTCTTTCACTCAAAGATCATAGAGTTAGAGGAAAAGTGGTGGTGCAACATTTATGCTGCCAAGGAGACTACCTTCAGGTGTTCTTTATGGGTCTCATGGTGAGCTCATTTTCATTGAGCTTTAAAGGGCAAGTCTTTAGTGGGGAAAGTGGAGATTTCCTTATGTTTGAAATTGACAAATTTCTGATTAACAAGCCATTAGCCCCCAGAAATAGAGGTAATTGAGTTCTTGCCTGTGATCATTGCTGATTAGATCAATAGACAAAGCTAAAGGAAATATCCTCTATAGTGAGAACACTCAGGAGTAATGCCTCATTGGTTGAGATGAAAGAATTTGAATTTTCAAAAGTTATCTGACACAGTTTTTAGACTATGCTTTCTATAAAGCAAAATAAAACCCTGAAAGTACTAGCAAAAGAGTGGCCAAATTGGTACCAGATTAATAATTTGTTTAGGAGGCAAAACTCAAAAGATATGAAGGTGTACCCTCCAAGAGACAAACAGAATATTGAGTGTGACTAAGAAGAGCCATAAAAGCAAGAAGTATTAGGCACAATTTGTAAATATTGGGAAATTTGACTGATGCCAGGCAACACTGGGGAAAAATACAGTTCGAGATAGATATTTCATTTGGGTAATTATTTATTGTTTTCCAATGGCAAACTGTGTTAGTGAACAAAAACACTAGCCACATTCCCACTGGAAGTGAAGAGATAGATAATAAACAACTGTTTTCAATGGCCACAAATGATGCAGGAAAAAAATGAAGCAGAGGAAATATTATTTGGAATAAAGTGGTGGAGTTCACTATTTTACAGCACTAAGAATCAAACCCCAGGCTTTGTACACTCTAGGTAAGTGTTTTGTCATTGAGCTACATCTTTGGCCCAATTTATCATTTTATATGGATGGACCGAGACAAATAAAAGACATTTGTGCAGTAGGTGAACATAGCCTTATGAATATATGGGAAGAAAGCACTCCAGTAAAGAAGAGGTCCATAGCCATGAGCTAGGATCATATTTACTATTTTGAGAACTGACAAGGAGGCCACTGGGCTGGTGAAGGAGCAGGAATTATGAGAGCAGTTGTACTAGGAAACAAGATTCTATGATGTCTTATGGACCCAGTGAGACCACTGACTCTGGCTTCTCTTTGTCTAATGCAGAAAAACTCTCTGTTGGAGAGTTTTTGAGAGGAAAGCTCTTATATTTAAGTGATATAGGAGTCACTGATAGATTAAAGAGTAGATGGTTTAGTTAAAATGGGAAACCCAGGAAAAGAAGCTCTTGTTTTTGCAGTAATTTAGACAGGTAATAAAGACTTAGGCTCCTATGATACTGGTGGAAAAGTGATAAATGGGCAGATTTTGGAGCTAATTTGCAAGTACAGCGATTGGTTGTAGTGTGTAAGACAATAAAGTCAGCAAAATTTCAACATTTTAACTTTTTGCTTGAACTGAAAAAAATATTCCTACTGACTAGAGTGGACAAGATTGTCTAAGTATGAAATTTGGGAATAGTAGCACCTGAGAGGATCAGTTTCCTTTTGAAAATTTCATATGTCCATTAACCATGCAAAAAGAGGTCTTTGGGTTTTAGGCTAAAGAGGAATTCCCAAGGGAAAAAGAAAAGCATGTTTCTAGATTTAAAGCTGCAACCAAGTCTCTTCAGATAAGGTTACTTTGTCACAAGGTTACTCTTGGATGCGTAGGCGATGTTCGGTGGTAGCTTTATCTGTGGAACGTGCCTCTAAAACTTTTAATACAAAATTAATCGCAATGAATATCCTATGGTAGAGTAACTGAGAATTTGTCATATGAGAGTGATGTGTTTAGTCATTAAGTCCTACTCTTTGAAAAAGGCCACACTGTCCGTACTGAGCTGGTTTAGGAAAACCATAGGTAGGAATGAAGAGAATAAACTTACAGAGGCACTTTGGAATATTTAAAAAATAATTTGTGTTGATGTTTTGGAGATTTTAAAGTAGGTCTAGAAGTTAATTCCAAGTTATTATATTGTGAACTTGAAATTTTTGCTAGGTTTTCAGTCACAAAAGCACAGACCCTATTGAAGTAAACTTTTAAAAAATAGTCTCCTGGTAGCACTTTTTTCTAAAAAATATTCATGGACTTTTTTTAAAATCTGTTTTCATAACTTTTAACCTTGTAATTTAGCAAAGAGCAAATTTAGGAGAAAGCTCGGTTGTGTCATTTCTTGAATTACTATGGCTGGCTGTCATTTCCCCTACTGATCCTCTTGTGCTACTTTACTGTTTTGTGAGTTGTCTGTAAATTGTTGAAGAATGAGGGAGTCAGGGCACCACTGTCAGGCCTTGTTCTTAATTCACTTTGTATCCAGATCAAGTAACAATGTCTGTATCAGTATATCTGTTATCTATTAATAAACCTTAATTTAAATACAAATACCTTACTGCCCCCCCCAGTACTTTAGTGAATCATCTTGCATGCTCTGTTATTACTCAGATTTGGAGACCTGTAACACTGTATCTTTCTTGTCAATGTCACAAAATATCTGATATGAAATAAAAAGGAATTACTTGAGTTCACCATTCAGAGGGATTGTTCCATGGTGCGTGTCTCATGTGCATGTGCTGAGGGAGCACTTGGTGGAACCCATTCTTCATTTCTGAAGGACAAGAGACAATCCAGAGGCTGATACTAGCACTGCACTGACTTTCCCTTTTTCCTCTGTTACTGTGTATTCCATGCTCCCAGCCTGTTGGCTGATGCCGCCTGTGTATCAGGAGGGTCTTCCTCATCAGTAGTCCTCTCTGGAATTGCTCTTTAATTCTAAGTTCATAATTCTTAGTACAGTTGGCAATAAAGAGTATTACAACCACTAAATAAAAATATAGTTGTGTTTGTCAGAAGCATTAATTTGTAGGGTTGTCTGATTTTTAAAATTCATATTCTTTAGTTCCTGTCCTAAACTTTTAACTGGCTACACACTCTATTCCACTATGGCTATGTAAACACCATATAAGCACTCTAGATGGGTACAGTTGTTTGCTCTTATGTCACTGCTACAGTGACATCCCTGTATATGCATATATCTATCTGTGTATGAAATATATGCAGCTGTATGTATGAGTAGATCATGGATAAATGCCTGAAAGTGGCATCACTGGGTCAGAAGTCATTTTAAAAACAGTTTTACTTTACAGTTGTGATAGTTAAAGCCCGTAATCCCAGAACTCATGAGGCTGAAATGGAACAATCACCAGGAGTACATGACTAGCCTTGGGCTATGGTATATGATATAAAACACTGTCTTTAAAGGAATGAAATGAAAGAGAAACACTAGATGCATATGTAGGTAAAGATGCACAGTTTCAGCCCTGTCTAGTTTTCTATGCCACCACACCCCTTTTGATTGCTGAGACAACAAATGTGCTCCTCCATACCTTCTTTGATGTGTTTAGTCTGTGTCTGCATTTTGAGTGTGTAGTTGTGTGTGGTTTTATCTTTTCATCATGAGTGGATTTATGTAAGTATCCTCACTGTCAGGATACAGAAATATGACATCAGCACAGCAGATCTTTGTGCTACCTCTATTACTAAATAATACTCCTGTCTCAACATGTGCAGTTAGCTAATCTATTTTGAATTCTTTATAATTTTGTCATTTTGAAACTATTCTATGCTTATTCTATATCAGTTAGGCCCCCTTTTTTTTTGGTTGGTTTTTTTTTTATTCATAAACTTCACCAGCTTCTGTACCAATAGTTTTTTTTTTAACTTCTGAGTAGCAGAAGAGGAGAAGAAGAGAAGTTTTTACTCTGATAGACAGGCCTTAAGTGTGGTTTTTGAATGGTATGATAGCTGTATATTAGTATTCTTTAAATCTGTCAGACTATTTTGCAAAGTGACTACACCTCTAAATTCTCACTATTTCTCCTTGAGGGTTGGAGTATTTCCAGTTTCTTACCAGCCTTTGATATTATCATGAGTTTCTTGATGTTTTAGTAGATGCAAATAGTAGTTGGACATATATTTAGGAACAATTTTTATCTGTATATTTTTGTCAACATGTGTGCTCGTGTCTTCTTTGCATTTATACTTTGGCTTTTTTCAGCCACAGAGTTCTGAGAATTCTTTGTATAAACTATACTGGCTTTGCATGCCTATCTCTTCCCCCGTAATGGTGCAAATCACATAGCTCAAATTTCAGTTAATATGGCATATTAGTTATGGTTGCATAAAGTACAAACCTTGTTGCTAACTCTCCAGTCCATAGAGTTCAGCGTAAGAAACATCTGGGTGTCATGGTCAGTGACCAGTTGCTTCTTTCAAAACCTTTGGTAAACTACGGACCTTCTATTAAGGTAGAAATCAAAGTGTATGTTTGTGTAGCCTCTGAGTTTTGGGCAATAAATCCTGATGACACTTTATGAAAACAAAACACTTAAAAATTGAATTGTCCAACAAAGATGAAAGTACAGCACATAAATAAAATTTATAAGATGAAATAAAATTATAATGAGGCACAAATGGGATTCCATAGGAAAGTGGTTAAGACATTAACAGTGGTGCATTTAGTAGAATAACTGTGCAGCTAGTGCAATTTGGTAGTGGTAAACCTCTTGATGTAACTGGGGAAAAGGTGAAATCCTACACAAAGGGGTAAAAATCTTCACTAAAGGAACCCAGAGACATATCATAACATTAAAATGAAACATAAAATGTTAGAAGCTGATCCAACTTAGACAACAGTATGAACGCTCAGGGTGACCATTTAGGAAAGGTGTGTTCTCTGTATTGTAAGTTATGGCACGAAAAGGCACTATTCTAAAAGTTTCTAATGTCTTAAGTATACCGTGCTAAATAAATTTAGCTTTTAGTACTTGTAAAATATGTGTATGTGTATAAATGTAATATATATATATATATATAACATATGTAAAACAGAAAGCTTTGACAATGATTTAAAGTCAATTACAAAACTTTCTGCTGTTTATTAGGATCTGTGTAGTTTCAGCTCATGTGTGCTCCCTTACTACTGTGCAGGATTGCTTATGCTTTCTACATGCCCCTCCTTTGTCATGCTTGCAACTTGCACATATCTTTGCATTGCTGTATAACTTGTCCTTTTCTATGTATTGTTGCTATTTTTAAAAATGTTTCTGAAGCTTTCATGCAAAGTGGGTTTATTTATGTTATGTTCATACATGGATGTCATTGTACCTTGCTCACATCTGCTCTTCCTTTATTCTCTCCATTTTCTTCCTCTGGTTCTCTTCTTCCAAATAGCACACTTTTTTTTCATGATGGATGAATAGATAGGTAGGTAGGTAGATGAATATATAGTTAGGTAAGTATATTGATTGATTGTATATGTGATTTTTGTTACCTTAAGACAGTGTTTCTGGATTTGGTGGGCTCCCATTAGATCAGGCACACTGTCTTAAGTGGGTGGACCAACCCCTCGCGGTCCTGACTTCCTTGCTCATCCTCTCCCTCCTTCTGCTCTTCGACTGCACCTTGGGAGCTCAGCCCATTGCTCTGATGTGGATGTGAGTCTCTGTCTCTATCTCCATCCATCAGATGAGATTTCTATGGTGATATTCAAGATATTCATCAGTGTGGGACCTGTCTCTTCTGCATGTATTGGCTTTTTGGGTACCTAGTCTGTTTGGATACACACCTTCCTAGGCTAGGATGGAGGGGGGAGGGCCTTGGACTTCCCACAGGGCAGGGTACCCTACCCTCTCTTAAGGATGGAGGGGTAGGGAGGAGGGCTATTAGGGGAGTGGGAGGAGAATGGGAGAAGGGGAGGAAGTGTAAAGTTTTTGAATGGAAAAGTAAAAAAAAAAAAATTAAAAGAAGACAGTGTTTCTCAACCTTCCTAATGCTGTGACCCTTTACTACAGTTCCTCATGCTATGGTGACCCCAACCATACAATTATTTTTGTTCCTGCTTCATAACTAACTTTCCTACTGTTATGAATCTCAATGTAAATATCTGTGTGTTCTGATGCTCTTGGGTGACCCCTGTGAAAGGGTCAGTCATCCCCATAGAGTCCATGATGCACATGTTGAAACCACGGCCTTTAAACATGTTCCTTATGTAAAGCCCACAGTCTTTGGACACATTTACCCCTAGATTCTATATTTTGACAGCAAACATGCTACATTTTTTTTTAGATTCTTGTTGATTGACATAACATGATAATATGTATAGCTTGTTTTTCCATCATTTTAAAAGCAAAAGTTTGAACTTTATTGAAGCCTATTTTTTAAAATTTTTTATTTCTTCTGTAGATTGTTCTTTCTAAGGATTTTTCTTGTCTAGTTTGGGATCTTTAAGATTTTATCTTAAAATACTCTTGTGTTATATATTTAAATCTGCAATTTTTTCTTTTTCTTAATATATAACTTTTGTGGGGCTCTTTTTTCTTTTGGCCTTTAAATGTTCACTTGCTTTAAAAGCATTTCTTAAAAGGTTAAGCCTTTCTGAAGCACTGTATATCCTTGTACTTTTATTAAGAGTCAGTTATGGATCTATTTGTGGGTCTACTGATCAATTTCTGTTTCATTGATTTGTGTCTTTTCCCTCCACCTGCAATGGTCTTGATTAGTTCCATGGGAATGCATAACATTGGGTTGAATGTTTCCTCCTATTGTATTTTTCAATATTAGGTTGTTTAGTTAATTTCTTTGCCATTCCACATATTATTGGGTGGCGTGTGGTATTTTATATAATTCCTATAATCTCACTACTCAGGAGGCTGAAGCAAGATCATCAGTTCAGGGCCAGACTGGACTACCTACTGAGACCCTGTCTCAAAACACAAGTGATTGCGGGAGATGATTCTTTAGGAAGGGCACTTGCTATGTCAGCATGAGGCCCTAAATCCCAATCCTCAGAGCCCACATAGCAAGCTGCTGGTGGTCTCATGCTTGCCTGTCACTTAGGGCCACAGAGGAGGGAGAAAGCAGGGCCCCTGGGGCTTTCTGGCTGCTGATCTTGCTCTGGTTCATTGAGAGACCTTGTCTCAAGAGAATAAACCTCAAACTCCAACCTCTGCATGCACACCCAGGACCTATTGCACACACTTATGCATACACATTTACTCCCAACCCCCTAAATGTCATATTTTTTAACAATATACTGAAGTTACTATAGAAATTGTGAGACACATATAAATAAATTTCAGCAGAATTGATGTATTTACTATGTTAAATCTTCTAATCCATGAATATAGTCCATACCTCTTAATTTGGATTTTCTTTCTTCAGTCTTTTATGCTTTATAGATTTATATTTTCTTTGTAAAATTGTAAATTATACTATTAATTTCAACCTTTATATATGTAGAAATATAGTTAGTATTTTTATTATATAAGCTTGCCTGTGTTGACTTTTTTAGTACTTTCTGTGTAACTCACTGTCTTCTGCTGTCACGTCAGGCTTTATTTTTTCCCCTTTAATGTATCTGCTTATTTTTCTTGCCTTGCTGGTGAAAATTTTCGTTATGTTGAATTGGAAATAACCCTCCTCCACTGCTTTTTAATCGATATTTCTAGTAGGGATTGCAAAGTAAAAGATTCACAGGCTCAGGGAAGTTACATGTCTTCAAATTGGACCAGCTAAAATAATAAAAATTGACAGAGCTGTAGAGAAAGCTCAGTGGTTAAGAGCACATACTGCCATTTCAGGCGACCCAGGTTTGATTTCCAGCACCCACCTCAGGTATTTCACAACTACCTATAACTCCAGCCCCAGATTATCTGGTCTCTTCCTCTGAATTTCAGTGATACTCACACAGATGTAGCATATATGTGCATATACACATATATGTAAGTAAAAGTTTTCTAATGTTAAATATATATATATATAAATATATATATATATGAAGTATGCACTTCTTGAAGATGACCAAATGTAAATGTTTAAAAAAATACTGTCCATTGGTTGGTTAAAAGCATTTTTCTTAAAAATAAGATCTGTGTGTAGTAAGGTTAGCTTGCAGCTTCAACTTATGACTCTCCTATCTTATCCTAATTGCTAGGATTATAGGCGTGTGCCACCAAAATATATCTTAAAGATAAAACTGATCAACCATATCCATTTATATCTGGTCTAATAATGGATTGCTTTCAAAGAAAACTACCAAGTCTACAAGCTGTGAGCACTAATTTAGGTTCTTTATATCCCATTTCTTTGGGTCACTTGTGTAGTGATTCTACTGCAAATGTGCAGGATCTTCTTAAGGTCAGACATGTTGTGCTCTTCTCATCTCCCTACGCTAAAATGTCTTCTGCATCGCAGCATGTACTTAGTGCTTTTTACTTGTTAATTCTATTAGCTTTCAAATACAGGAAAAGAGATAAACAAAATATGACACTGAAACTTCCAAGTGGTCACACAGCTAAAAGCTGCTAGGTTTCTATTCATTGTGCACGGTATCATATATGAGGGCTAATACATTACCGATAATGATTATAATTCATTAATAGATGCCATTGGACTAGTGTGATTGTCAGTCTATTTTGAAAAGCATGAGAGCTTAGTAACTCGTTCCACATCACTTTGCTTTATGGTGTCTGTAAAGGTGCCACCAAGATATCCATTTCTCTCAAAAAGAAGTCGTGAATATGCCCAACTATTTATGTGTGAGTTCTTGGTTAAGTCACATCTTGGAAATGAAATTGAGTAGAATTAGCTTAAGCTATGAAATGGAGATATTTACAGCTAACATTTCCCCTTATACGAGTTTCAACATGCAGACTATGCGTATATAAAACTTCTTATAGAATTCTTGAATAGTAAATATGGAAAAAGTATTCCCAAATTAATGAACAAAGTAGCCTGCTGAAGGAGTTGAAGACAGTCCATTCTGTTAGTCTGTGAGCTGTACCCTTCACAGCGAGGAAAAGCTGTTAGCATTTGAGAGTGCTTATAAACCATGTTGTCAGTATAAGGATATAAGCTTTTCTATCAAAGTTGGATTTGTTCCCAACACACCATGTTAGCTGAAACCAAAGTAGAAAGATTGTTAATGACAATGCAATCCCAATCTTGTACAATGTTTCACTTAATTTCTCATAGATGTCAGAAGTACCGTCTCTACTCTAGCTTCTATAGGGCGTACTAATAGACTGGAGAGCGACTATACTAGGTGGGAAGCCCACACAATTAGTCAACATTTGCCATTGCTATAGCTCTCTTCTGAGAATCTAGAATTAGTGTAGTTAAGAGAAAGCAGAAAAGGGTCTGCTGAACTTTTCATCTGGAGAAAGGGTATGGTGTAAAAATTTTTTGCTGATGAATGCTCTAGACACCCTTTAGTATTTTTCAGAACAAAGCATGTTACAGCAGCGATTACTGTGCCTGAACCTATAATTTATACTAACTAAAAGGAGGGAAAGAGAGATTGCTTTGATTAAAGCAAACTGTCAAAAACGCTGTTCAGATACATGCACTTTGTGTCTGTACGCAGACATTCTATATCCTTTTCTCACTTGTATGTCCCATGGTGTTGGCTTGCTCTGACTGTCATGACCTTGGAGCTTAAACGATGAAAATTATTTTTTCTCTTCAATTTTTATATGTACATTTTTTCCAGATGAAAACTTCAGCAGGCTCCTTTTTGTTTTCTCTAAACTCTACTAAATTTAAATCAGAAATCTGTCTTAATTCACATATCAAAATGTACAGCCAAATAAACTCGGAAGCTGTATTTTGTGTCATATTCCCAAACCTTTTCCTGCTGGGTACAGCACACACTGGGGAGATGCAGTGGTTAGCTGCTTCTCTGTTCTTCCTCCCCCAAGTCCCTTCTCTTCCCTTTGCATGCTTGAGCTAAGAGGGAGAGATGATAAAGGAATAGAAGTTCTTATGTGAGCAAGTTACCCTTGAGAGCTGACTAATTACTTCTTGAGACCAATGAAGCTTTAAAGCAGTTGATGTTTCTTATGGATGTCTTCATTTGACTGGAGATTTCCTGATGGGTGCCTCTCTTTTGCAGTTCCTAGGCTCTGGAACATTGTCTCTATCCCTGGTTGCCTCTTAAAATGATTTCTTCCACTAGCAGGAAAACTTCATCCCTAGCTCCTCATCTCTCCAGTTACTTCCTTCTTAAAGAAGCCTTAGATAACCTAACCCCAACATCTATACAGCTGTGGCTTGGGCTACTGTCTCTGTTGTCTTGTTAGAGGCACTTTAGTTTTCCCTGTGGTTTCTGGAAATACACTCAGTGTGTTGGCATGAGGGAAGTATGCACACCCCAACTCCTCCTGCTGTTCTTACAGGGCTCCACTCATAGCTTTGCAGCCTGCTCTCTCCAAAGATGATCATCTGAAAAATATCTCCTCTCTGCAGTTTTTTTTTTGAAATATTTATTCTGTTACTGGATGAGGTAGTTCCAGATTCTGGGTAAAATCTCTTTATGTTACTTTTATCAGTTACACAGATGGTTACTTGATTTTAAATGCTCACATAGATTATATCTTCTATCTCAAAGTTTTAGTTTTAACATCTTGCTATATCTCTCTATTATCAGTCTTGCTGTATTGGAAGATAACAGAATTTCTATGTATATCCATGCGCTACAGGCTCTCTTCTTCTGTCTATAGTATGGTTTCAGTAAGGGAGGCATATGATTCAATCCCTTGGGCTACAAGTGAGAGAGAAATTTCTTCCTGAAAATCCCAGGAAGCTCTTCATTACCCCTCTTTCCCATAGTCATGCTAATGCCCTGTATGGAAGCATTTGAAAGTTACCTGAAGCGTATTATTTGGCCTGTAACAATGGTAGGAATTTTTGTCTTTTAGTTCAGAACAACATCCTTTTCCTGCACTCTGGGGTTTAAACTAGGCTCGCCAGGTTTGCATGGCAAACACCTTTACCCTATTGAGCCGTCTTTCTGGCCCTAACACCATTCCTCCAAAGACATTTTTGTTATCTGAAAACAAAGCATTTTGTCACTAAGCAATATCAGCTTAGACGTGTGGAATTTAGCACATTCTCAGTGGTTCATGTGAGATATATATTTTTGTCTATGTAAAACAGTGTATTTGGGAGAGGGCCATGGAAGGAATTGGGGGAGAGAGGGAAGGGCAGGAGTGATGAGGATACAGTGCTCAACTATAAAGTAAAGAAAGACAGAGATTGATTGAATAAAGTATTCAGCATGAGTCTCAGCCCTTCACACACATGAATGTTCATCCATACATGCACATTTATTCATGATTCTTCGTTAATTTGACTGTGCCTTCTGTTAAAGCTTGCTTGGCTTTAACTGAAAAGCATGAGGCCATCATTCACATGAACACCATGTTTTGACTGGTGTTTGTTTGGTGTTGGGTGAAAGGTATGTGTGTGGGTGGTTGGACTCAGCTGGGACAAGTTGTCTGTGTTCCTTATGGTGCTCTGTCTTTGAAGAGGTTGTCACCAGCCTCTTAGTTTTCTTAGGATTTTGGGCACTGGATCAGAGAGGAACAAGTAAGATTAAATTTTTTTTTCATGCATACACAGACTTCTAACATTTCAAATTTGCAGTGATGTTATTTCCCAATGTGTTTGGCCACATCCATAGCTATCCAAGAATGCACGAGACCTGTGGGTTACACATTGGAAATGTCTGAAACATGAATACTGGTGGTCCAGAGGCAAAATGAAGTTTGTACCCAAGTCCAGATTCTTATAATGAAGATACAGACACTCTTTATGCTGAGAGGAGCTGGTAAGTAGAACTGTTAAAGGGTATACTTCTGAGAACAAAATAATTTGTGGTCATTTTTATAATCTATTTTAGCCTCATTTCCATTGTTGGCTTTTTCATGAAGGTGACCTTGAACTCAAAGCAACCCTCTGATAAAGCAAATATCTCTAGCTCTGGAGTCTATCTTTTAAATATCTTTGCTTTCTGAATGAACTCACATAAATACAATAATTTTTCTGTGCTTTTATATTTTTCAACAGCCTCCCTGGTGTCTGTATTGTGTAGAGTTCACAATTAATTAGTAGACATGCTAACCATGATGAGGTTTTATTTTTCTCCTCATGGTGTAGGATGACAAAAACAAAATTTTAACTTAGTAGTTGAATTATAAAGTAAGAATTAAAAATGTAATAATGTCTATTTGTTTTAAGAATTACATTTTTTTAAAAATTGCTATATCTGGACAACTGGGTAAAGTCAACTGAACAAATATTTAATGAGACATCCTGTCCAGTGTTCTAGACAGTGAGAGCATGTGTGGTTAATATGATGAACAATGTTCTAGACAGTGAGAACACATGTGGTTAATATGATGAACAATGTTCTAGACAGAACATGCATGGTTAATATGAAGAACAATGTTATAGACACTGAAAATATGTGTGATTAATATGATTAACAATGTTCTAGACACTGAGAACATATGTATTAATATGATGAACAATGATAGTGCTTTTGAAAGACCCCAACCAATTTTTCATAACAAACTAAATGAATTAGATAATGGAAAATTACAAAATGTGACAAACAGGTTTGACCTTTCTTCCCCACTGGGCAGGAGGTTAGCAGCAATTATCAGGGCCAGTTGCAGTCTTCTAGCCAGGTGATTATCAGAACTGGTGGTTATCAGAACCGGTCACAACAAATGATTATCAAATTGTAAACTGAGTTACAGAGGGATACGCAGGATGTCGGGTATCATGTAGTCAGCAGGAAATCATGTAGCCTGCTGAATGTCATGTACTCAGGGATGGGCTGAACTATGCTAATTTCATCCTGGGTTGAACACTGGTTTGTATGTCTGGACCAATCCCAATTGTTCTCGTACCCCATATTATAATTCATGGAAAACTTGTAATTTTGTCTATAAAAGCTTGCTTGCCTGGATGCTCGGGGTGCTTAGCTATCCCTAAGCTATGTGCCCGATTGCAATCATGAAATAAACCACCTCATGCGTTTGCATCTGATGGCCTGGTTATTGAGTCTGGGGGCTCCTTGGCATTAGGACCACTTTTGAGGTCTTTCACTTTCACAAAGCTCACATGGACTTCAAAGTCTGGGACAATATATAAAGACCAAAACTAAGAATAATAGGAATAGAGAAAGAAGATTCCCAATTCAAAGGCCTAGAAGATATTTTCAAAAAATTTGAGAGCTAGCCAAGGAAAGGCTAGTGATAATAAGCCAGGCAGAGTTTAAATGAAAAATAAATAAATAAATAAAATTATTGAACAAAAAAAAAAGAAGAAGAAATTTTTTTATTGTTAAAAGAAAAATTTACATTACTCCCCTTGTTCCCAGCACTCCCGCTCCCCCAATACCCCACCGCCCTCCCCCTGCTTCCTTAAGATGGAGCAGGATACCCTGTCCTGTGGGAAGCCCAAGCCCTCCCCCCCTCCATCTCTGTCTAAGAAGATGTGCATCCATATAGAAT
>JAQHUG010000164.1:3699133-3718888 GCA_028555095.1 Dicrostonyx torquatus
AGAGAGAGAGAGAGAGAGAGAGAGAGAGAGAGAGAGAGAGAGAGAATGAACTCTTGGGTCATTTATAAAAAACTTTCAGATCCTAATCTTAAGGGATGAAAATGGGCTTCAAAAACAACAAACTCAGCATATATCCAGTCCCAAGCATTTCTAAGCTGACCTTTCAATAGTTTAACGTGAGTTTTGCTGTAATAGTCGAGGATTTAGTTACCTATGATTTGCATTTTTTCCTCAAAGACAGCTTGTTTGTTTACAGTTTGGGTTGTTCTCCTTGTACTTTTCCTACTTGAAAACTCATCTCTTAGACCAGTCAAATAAAATATTGGAATTCAGTGTCATGATCCTTATAAATTTCCACTGATAATGAAGCATGTTTTATGTTTTAACATTTCTCAAAATAGTAAGTGTTGAAAATGGCAGACAGAGTATCAGGAAACATCTAGTAAATAGCTCCATGTATCAGCATCCTGCAGTGTTCCCCTGGGCTCCAAAGGTGAAGGGATAGTCTAGGTAGCAGGGCAACATTCCAGAAAGTCACCCTGCTTCCTCCTAAAGTAAGTTTGAGTTCTGATGATCCTATAAGACTATTGTGAAAGAAATATTTTATTTTAAAGGCTAGAGACTTTCCCTAGTTCTACATTAATTTAATGTTTTCACCTGAAACAGTGCCTGGTGATTCAAAAATTAAGGATGTTAATAGAATTATATCATAGGAAATAAATGAGTTATAATACAACAGTCTTTTAAAAAAATTTCTATCAACTGAGAATCAGTTTGAACAACTCAAATGCTTAAGTACTCTTGATTAATATTTAAGAATCTCTGTGACTACATTTGCAAACATGTATATGTGAAAATGGTATATGAAATCAGCTCTGATTTGAAATAAAGACTTGAGAAATACTGTATTTTTATGCTACAATTTTAGCAATATATTTTAACAAAAAGTGGCTGTTTTTCAATCAGATGGGAAACTTAGATTATAAAACCATGTAATGAAATTTATATCCTGCTTATTTTGCATTTCTTTAAAATAAATTTGATTTAATTATAATATTTGTGCATCTTTAATAAAGTATTTCTTAGAACACATCAGATTTTTCAGCTATTTTAATTCAGAGAACTCTCCTTTTTGCACAAATTAAATAAACATGATTCTATCATCAAGGAGTTTATAACTTAGGGAAGAGATTAAATATATATGAAAGTAACAGTTCATCATCTGAAAAGCTCTTTGTACCATAGGATGCTTGGCACTGTGACTGAGGCCTGGGGAACAAAGGAATCTATAGGGTGATCATGACGCACAGTACAAAAAACAACTGAGTGAAAAAGACCCTGGAAGAAATGACAAACACATAACAAGAAATTATTGAAAAAAAAAGACTTTTGGCTGACGGTGTAGAATTTAGTATAGGACAACTTCACAGAAGATGAGATCAATGAAACTGACCCACAGGCTTATGGGATTCAATACATCAGCCTTAGAAGTGGATTCTGGGAAGTGAGAGAAGGAACCAGAATGCAAAACTGAGGATGTTACACGTAGAATGTTTCAACATAGAAATTGTGGTCTAATGACCTTGGAAATCTGTTTCCCAGTTTCCAACAAAATGGAACAATTTGCTTTCTCAAAACCCAGGAATTTCAATACTGGCTATGCACGCTCATCCAAAATGAATGCATAATTTTACAAGAAGACCCACAAGAATATTCATAGCAGCCCAAATCCGCTATGACCATAACTGAGACAGTCACATAGAAGAGGAAGGATAAACAAGTTATGTTTTGTCTATATGATAAAAGTAATCTACTTATGCATGCAGCATAAACATGCAGATGAATCTTATAAAGAAATGAAACTAAACAAGTGAGAAACAAAAGTGCCCTCAGTAGCTTCAGTTATATGAAGTTTTAGCAGAAAGCAACTGTTTGTCTGTGGCATAGATAGAGATCAGAGCATTTGCGTCAGCAAACAGTGATAAATATCTGCGAATGGAACTTGATGTGCTCTATATATTGCTCTGGATAATAATTAGAAAGGTATACATAGTTGTCAAGGTCAAGAAACATATATGCCTTTTGCACTAATTTTATAATGTACTTTTAGGCACTGGAGATAACGGCTTAGTGAGAAGGAGCAGCTAATACGCAAGTCTGAGGACCTAAGTTCAAATCCCCAGGCCTTCCATAAAATGCCCGATGTGATTATATGCCTCTGTAATCCTAGTGTTGTGGGGAGTAGAGATAGGAGTCTGGCTGGGACTTGGTGGTCGCTAGGTACAATGAGAGATCTTGATTCAAGAGAATAAGGCAGGATATTCAAGTTCTTCTGTGCCTTCTGTGTGCACACATATGTGTGCGCATATCACACCCTGACTCACCCTATGTACATACAAATAACTCAATTAAAAATTTCTAGCACCAAAGAAGCACCAAATAGTCTGTTTGGCAAATGTTTTGGACATTTGGAAGTGTGGAGATCTTAAAATAACATATACATTTTATAAAGGGACACGAAAGCAATTGTCTATCCATACTAGTGCCTGTTCTTTATAAAGTAAAGTAGGAGACAAGAGAGCAGGGTGTGACTGGAAGGAAAGAAAGGTTAGGAGTCATTGGATATGGGAGGGGGTTATGACAAGCAAGAAAAAGCCCCTTATTTTCTGTGGCGTTTCAGTGGCATTAATCTCAGTTTAAATAAGTTCAGTGGACGCTGTGCTCATTTGCTTGGATCATGGAGAAATGATCCGCTTAGAAGATTCAGCTTGAAGAAAAATAAATTAACAGATACATAAATCATGGACTACTTGACAACAGCTTTTTTTTCCCCCATCTATTCTCAATGTTCTCCCTTGATATAAATCTAACTTTGTTGCAGGTGATGCCCTTCTTCATTGATCACGGCATGTGACTGAGTCTTCCATTTACTGGATTTCCTCTTGTCCCTCGGTTTTAAGTGGGTATGAGAGGAGGGTGTGAAACAGGAAAGCCTTCACTCCTTTGTTTTCGAGGCGAAGTCTTCAGAAGTCCTATTTTATATTAGCATTCTCTTAAGCAGGGCTTCAGAGCACATTCAGATATTGTGGTCTTGATGACTACTTAGTATTGCTTACCCAAGATGCTGTGATGAGCTTTACAACATGAGCAGAAGACACCTGGCATCCAGACTGTGGCTCTGAATAGAACTGGGTGCGTGTGTTGTGTTATGGCTGCCATAAGAAAATAGTATAGCTTGATAATTTAAACAGAAAACACGTATTTCTCATAGTTCTGGAGACTGAAGTGTGAGGTTAAGGTGTCAACATTGGAGGAGGCTCTTCCTGATTCACCAGACAGCCATGCTCCTGCTGTTTCCCTGCTCAATAAAAAGCGGGTAGGGCAGGCAGAGAAGTGAAAGAGAAAAAGTCGTCTAATTTCTGCTCAAGAGAACGTTAACTCTATTATGAGGTCTCCACCCTGTGACCTCATCCAAATCTAATTACCTCTCAGAGGTTCTGTATCTAACCATCAAATTGGGAGTGAGGGCTTCAAGACATGAGTGTTAGGACATACACATCTAATACATAACAGTCACGATCAATCAAGTTGGTTTCAGCTTTCATACCTGTAAGATAGATGTGTCTCATGAATTACCCATGGGTTTGTTTTGAAAACTGGAAATAATGTGTGTAAACTAGGTACCAGAATACCTGGGCTATTGACAATGATTACTAATTGTAAATTTGTTGGAATCTTTTTACAATATTATGGCTGGATTCTATAGTCCTCCAATTCCAGTTGGTTTTGGCAAACACTTGAGAGTATTTTAGGGCCTTTGGAAGTACCTTACTAACGTGTTTGTCACACAAGCATGAGGATTTGTTGATCCCAAGAAGCCGTTAGAAAAGGCTAGGGGAGGAGGTCTGTTCTTATAATTCCCATGCTTCCCAGCAGAGACACCTGGAGTTTGGGGCTTGCTGGCCAGCTGGCTTAGCTTCCTTAGTCAATTCTAGGCTAGTTAGCCCGTATCAACATAAGGTGGATGCCTCCTGAGGGATGACATCCAAGGTTGGACTCTGGCCTCTACATGTTCATCCACATATGTATATGCATACACACATGCTTTCATAGACATATGTACACACCGACAATACTTTCATTTTGCCTATTAAGGTATTGTCTTTTTGGAAGAGCAGGGTAGGACGCTGTAGATTCTACAGGAGAAGTCATTAATAATATTATGTACATTTTCAGATAGCTAATATTTAAGTTTTTGAAGATACTTAGTCTCTGTAGCAACCACTTACCTTGTCACTGCAGCAAACATACATGAAAAGGACATAGCTAAATTCTAAGAGAACTTCACTTATAAAAGCACACAACCAACCAGATTTGGACAGTGACTTGTACACTTAGGGTTCCTATTCAAGGTATTGACAGTTTCAGTATGACATGACACCTGTTAACATTTACTTGACTCATAAAGATTGCTTTTAATGGTTTTATTTTATATATTAATGTGGTTGTAATTTAATTTTAAAATTTTTATCAGCTGCCTTTTATTGATGAGTCACTTAAATACCTCAAAGAAACAACATACTGAAAAAAAATCCAGTCACCACATAATGTAGCTCAGCCTTTACTTTTGCGATCTAAGGAATAATGTGTGGTATATTTAAAAATTATATTCAATGTATATGGGCAGTTAGAGTTTTTCCCTCCCTGAGAATCATTTAAGGGAAATGTTACTTTTTTTAGTGGATGGTGAATTTTTAATTGTCTATAATGGGGTTTGCCCAAGTTCTTAAGTAGAAATAGTAACCCAAGTAGACAATTGGTGGCTGATGAGGTAGAGAGACCATAGTCAAAGCCTGTGACCCACCCTGTTGGGCATCTTCGACTTCTTGGATGTGACATAACCGAGCAGACATCAGTAGAATGGACATGTAACATGTTTCATTGTAGGACCTGTGACCCTTGATGTGATGAAGGAAAAATGATAGTAGCAATACATGCAGACACCTCTCAGAGGCCAGTCTATTTCTCAGACACTAATCGTTAATATATGACTTATTAAGAAAGGCCCTTGTATGTTTTCTTCTTGTTAAAGAATAATGGAAATAAACAAGGTCTGTGTTTAGAACTAGGTTGTGTAGATTGTCCACAGCTTTTTATAATTACATCTATAAATTACCTGCCATTTGCTTTTTCCTTCCTTTGTGTAGATTATCCAAAATGGGGACATCAAGTGGCACCAGCAATGGAGAAGCATTGGTTTCTCAAGTATGTCTAGCTAAAGTGTCATTTCTATCTTTTAATATAAAATTTGCTATACAAATAGGTCTTTGTGTATTGTCAAAGTAACTACTATGGTGAGATGCAGCCATTCATTTCCCTAGCCTCTGCAGCCATAGACAAAGACTACTAGTGTTTGTGTAAGGGCTCCTGCCAAACAGCAGACTCTGAAGATTGTCTCTGTCAGATGTTAACAAATGTCAGCTAGAATTCAAATGCAAAGTCAACCTTGTAAAATGTTAAACTTTTGTGCCAAATACATTGATGACAGCAACCAAAAGAGTCTACTACAAATATTCATATAACAATCAGATGTCTATCTGATCTTTAAGGCTCCCTGAACTTTCAAGGTGAATGTAATTATTTTTTGGTCTAGACCTTGGCTTTCAAGATGAATGTAGCCATAACAGGACGTGAAAATGTAGTTAGTGGCTTTGAAGTGATGGGAACTGAGAGAGTGACTTGGTGCTCTTGAGTTAGTGTTAGTAGATTAAGGGACAACAGTCAGGCAGAGGTTCAAATGTACTCAAAATCAAATCAGTTCTTTCAGTGTGTACTTGTGCACCTTTTGTGTGCTGGCACTTTATTGGGTGCTAGAGAGCTGACTGAGAGGAAGACAGAAAACCAACGTGTTGGCCCTTAGGGAGTCCAGCGTCTCTCGCGTGAGGCAGTGGGTGCCTGGGAAACAGCAACACTTGGACAACTGATCTCAAGCAAATAGAGGAGAACAAACTGAGAATCATGGAGAAAGTAACACGAAACTACAACATACATCTTCAGTTCTGAAGAATAAAATAAGCTGAGGGCATTATTAGCAACCCCACAAACACATAAATCAAGAGGATTAGACCTTGTATAAACAGATGGCGAGGTTTGCCTTTGTACTGGTCACTTTGCAAAGTGTTTTATATCAGCTCCCCTTTTATTCTTCACAACAATGCTTTGCAGTATGTCTGCTTATTCATATTTTATAGATGAGGAAACAGGCTGAGAGGCTGAGTAATTTGCTCAAGTAACAAGCCAGGACTGTAAGCAAATATGCCTGTCCCCAGCCATGGTCACGAGTAGTCTGCAGACAGAGGAGGTAGCCAAAGAAATAAATGCCTTTGTGTCTGGAGCAGACGGCTGAGTCCGGAATCTTAAACAAGGGCATGTGTAGCTAAAGGGAGGCAAGGCGTGGAGAACAAATACAAAGGAGCTGTGTGAACTTTTCAGAGTTTCCCGGCTTTCAGGTCCTTAAGAAAGACCAATAAAGAGAATGAACTGCTCCTTGTAAAAGGCCCGCTCTTAAGAGTCGTCACAATGTCATTCCTCTTGCATCTAGGTCCCATGAAGGCGGGGGTGGTGGTCACTTTTATTTGCAAATAGAATGGCCTCTAGTGTGTAGATAGTGGGCACTCTAAGCCTGTTCCCAATGCTGCTGACTTTAGCAGCGCTATTATTATTATCTCTTGATGACCTTGGACCTAAGATAAAGAAATGGGACAGGAGAACTAAGAGCAAAGAATGCTGATTAATGCAGCAATGTACAATGTGCAGGGATCCTTACATCTGCTGGCTCACTTTCCTCCCATAACAAATGGCAAAAACTCTTGGGCCGCTTCTTTCTTGTACCAGAATTTAGCATGGAGAACACAGCTTAAATATGGAATGAAGGAGATTTGTAGGCTCTAAAAGTCCCTACACCTTCTAGTTACTTATAAAGAATTATTTGTTGCAATGCGATAAAACCATAGACAGCCTATTTTCTATGATGCACTACTTGGTATGATGAATCAAACATTAGATTGTGTGAAGAAGCGTATTAGGCAGTGTTCTCTAAAGGAAAAAAAAACAAGTAGAATATTTCCATCATAGAAGAAGGTTAGATTGGTTTATGAGGTAGGCTCTGGGTCGTCCAACAATAGCTTTCTGTGTTGTAGAGTGGTAGAGAACTAGGTATCTGCTCACTCTGTGAAGCGGGATATCTCAGGAGAACCAATGTGGTGTTGAAGGTCTAAAGCTCCTTGAAGACTCATCAGCACTGACTTCTCAGTGGAAGGCCGATGGGGATGGAGGCCAGTAGCATCCACAATAGATGAACTCTGAGAGGAAAAAGCAGCAAAGAACACTGCTTTCGCCTGACCTCTTTGTACTGAGCTGCCCATTAGAAGGTGCCCAATCTGAGGGCATGTTTCTCCTCCTCAGTTCATCCACTCTGACAACATCTTCAAGGATATGTTGGAGCTATGCCTCCTGGGTGATTCTAAATCCAGCCAAGCTGACAGTCGGGATCAGCCATTTCAGAAAGGAATCAAAATGACTACAGGAGTCTAGGAGGCTAGCCTGAAATGGAATAATAAAAAAATATGCAGGAGAAGAAATAAGTTTTAGTCATATGTTATATAAAATATCTTTGTGATTTAGTCAAATGCAGACTAATTAGGAACCTATTACAGAAGCTAACTCCTTAAAATAATATACTTTTTAATCATTAAATAGGAAAGCAAGTACGTCAACATAGCTAAGAGACCGAATGTATCAATTGCTAGGGTACCACCCCTCGTTTTGTGTCAGTGTGAAGGTATTTTGTGTTAAGAGGAACATTTATATGCTATGGATGTGATCCTGGCCTTCATTGAAAGTATGCTGTCACTGGAGTTTATTCTCTTTTAATATCTTGCCTGCTTATGTCTTGTTTCAGTCTCTTTGTTTAGAGCATTGCTTTCACCAACTCATTTTTAAAAACAAAAATTCTCATATACTCCCTGCCTGGAACACGGCCAGCCTCCCCCATTATTAGGAACGCCATGTACCTTTGTTATAACTGATGAACCCAAAAGGTACTGCATTGTCACTCCAAGGCCATGCTTTACATTAGGGTTCACTCTTGGTGTTTTATATTCTAAATGTTTATGATAAATATATGATGACATGTATCCATGATCATAATATCATATTAAGCTCCCTCGGTGCCCTGGAAACCCCTGTTCTTTGCCTGTTCATCTTTCTCCCATCAAGCCCTAGAAAACACTAATCTTTTTCCTATCTCACTAGCGTTGCCCTTTCCAGACTCTGTCTATTTTTCATGCTGCAGCCAGGTTGCATTTTACTAGATTATAACCATCTCGTCTACTCCCCTGGTTCTCTGTTGCTGGGAGTCAGGTTTAAATATAGGGCTGGCTTGGCAGCGGATGAGGTGTTCGGATTCTCCCCTTTTACGGGAGAGAATGTGTGAGAGCAATCTATAAATAGTGGAGCTGACAAATAGCATATGAACTCATGTACAATAAGTACTATAAAGAAGACGTCACAGCAGTGAGATAAGGAGTCACCAGGACAAGGTTGGCGTCTCTTCTGAGTGAGGGAAATTGAGGTCTAGAGTTGAATGATGGAGAGCTAGCCATGAGATTTGTGGGGCTGAGTCCTCCAGCAGGAGGAGCAAACATCGAGGCCCTGAGGAGGCCCTGAGCTGGGGAGGTGGTTGAGGGTCAGTAGTAGGGTTGAGTGGCAGTAGGATGGACATTTGAGCTAGCATGTATGGAGGAGATAGAGGAACTTGAATTTATTATATTTTTTGTTACTGCTTTTAATTTTGAAGGTATCGGAAATTATCACTTGTACCCAAATGGGGGAAAAAAAAACCCAGAAAATCATAGGAGTGAATAACTTGTCTAGAGTAGCAGAGTTGGGATCTGAACTCAAGTCTCATTTTACAGATTTTTCTCACCTTCATGTAATTTCCTTTGCAAAAAAAAAGATGTGAGGGGTTTATCTTTTGTAGTAGGTTTTTTTTTTTGTTCTGCTTTAATTGACAGACAGTCTTGATATGTATCTTGGGTTGGCCTCTACATGTTGGAATTACCTGTGTATGCTTAGCCCATAATCATTTTTTATTTGTACAGTAGTTCCAGCTTTTGATACTTCTAATTTCATTCTGCTTCTGAAAGTAAGCTACCGGGTGTCATGGCCCTTGTACTTGAGGCATCTTCCTGACTGTGTCAGTGTTAACCAGTGAACTAGTGTGCCTCTCTGAGACACTCTCTCATGCTGCAGCAACTATTCAGAGGGGGAGGGCTCATTGTATTAATCCCTGAGATTCTTATCTAGTTTGTGTTGATGATGTCAAAACAGCATAAGAGGTTTGAAGAGACTTCTATGTACCTTAGAGAAAGTAGTCCATTTGCAATTGTAAGTAAAATAGTATAGTAAGGTAAATCATATGCTGAGGTAGGCTGCTCACCTATAAGGTATTTAGACATGCTACTCTGTATAAAAATAAAGGTACGAAATGAGTGAAACACACTTCCCTCAGTACCTCCTAACCTGCTAAGGCTGCACCGAGTCACAGAGTGTGAGAAAGTGAAAAGCAAGGTTGATCCTGCAGGTTGGAGTCTCACATATTTACCTTCTCTGCTTACAATTTGGATTTGCTAGTGTTCAATGGAGTCCATACATGGGATAATTAATACAGCACTTCAGTATTAGTGACTGGATCATTCAATTTGCTTCTACTGAAACTGCTTGTTTCTGTTTGTTGTAAAGAATTCAGTGTACCTATGTGGTAGACTGGACTAACTTAGAGTTGTTCCGTATTGTGTCTAATTGTGTCTGGCCAGTTTTTGCCTAAGCAGAGGGAGCCTGGCTTTGTGCAGAGATATCCAGGTAGATTGGGGAAAGGGAGAACAGAAATTTTGTCTGGGAAAATTATCTGTGAAACAGTAAAACAAAATTGGGCATTGAACATTTAGTGGCCACTTTCTGGACCACATAATAAAATATAATTAAAGAAAACACAATAAAAATTCTGTAGAAAAAAATAGCAGAAAAGATTAAAAAAAAAAAAAAAAAGAGTAAAACAGTTGAGGGCTATATTGCCAAAGGGGAAAGCGTGCAGCAGCCCAGGCAATGTGGACATACAAATAGGACAGAAAAGAGAAATCATGTAAGCCAAGTGCAAGAGGCCAATCTAGAGGAAGAAACAGCCGTGGAAATACACAGGAAGGCTGAGAACAAAGCCGAGTATCGAGGGAGAGTGGGAGACATATTGAAGTTGTGTCAACTTCTAGGAAGTAACAGCGGCATTAGAGCAGAGCCGCTTCCGTGACTGAGCAGCAGAGCAGCACCTGAATAGAAAAAGAGAAACTTGGTGTGTGACCAATTTCCGATTTCTAATCTCTGAACTTGTTTTGTTCTTGCTAACAGATCCAGTAATGAAAGCAAAACACGTCAACACTTCCATTTCAAAATGTGATTCCGAAAGGCCAGCTTCCACTCACAGATGAGAATATCGCTGCTTCAAAATAGGTCACCATGCTGTGGCCACTCAATTTCAGTTTATAACCCATCAGGAATCCTTTCTCTCTCTCTCTCTCTCTCTCTCTCTCTCTCTCTCTCTCTCTCTCTCTCTCTNTCTCTCTCTCTCTCTCTCTCTCTCTCTGTCTCTCTCTCTCTGTCTCTCTCTCTCTGTCTCTCTCTCTCTCTGTCTCTCTCTCTCTCTCTCTCTCTGTGTGTGTGTGTGTGTGTGTGTGTGTGTGTGTGTTTTAACTCCCTTACCTTTATCAAGGTCTTTGCGGTTTTATCAGGTGATATATTATCAGGCTGCAAAGTGCATCAAAGAATAGACTGGATTTGAGCGGCACAGGCTTTGTTATCTAAACCACCAAAGTATTATTAGTTAGACTGATGGACTGAAGTTTCTCAAGTCGGGGGAGGGGTGAAGTGAGAAGCCATTTGTGCTTTTAAGCTGATTGCTCTCAAAAAAGTTACTTCATTTCTCTTCTCAAGTTTTTTTTTATTGTTATTTTTTCCCTCTGTAGCAATAACCACAAAACAGATTTTAAATGATCCTGTAGTCTTGTATATAATATATAAATCACTTATACTTTTGTATGACGTTTACTGTTTTCAAATTCAACATAAGTGGATGCATGACAGGATAATTGACAAGCCCACATTATGCGGGCAAATGACTGCAATAGACACTAGAACACTCTATTCTGCCCTTCTTACGTCTGCCTACTGCGAATCACTCAGCTGTTTTGACAGGGAAGAGCTACGCACGGTAACAGTAATCACTGTTGTTCACTTCTGGGAACCAGTGCAGGGAGATCCTGAAGCCAATGAATGGGAAGAATGCCCATCTGATGGAGCTAGCTTGCCATCTTATTTAATAAGGAAGACGTGACTGCGTGGGGCAGCTGGGGTTTTGTTTCAGCCTGAATGAATTTCTTGCTGTTTTGTTTTAGCTCTGGATTCACACATCTCAAGGTGTCCAGGTGTGCTTTCTCTTTTGTTTTACCACATTTTCTTGCACACGCCATAGAACAGAAGGGAAATGGTTCCTCTTGTTCTCCCACTTCAGATCTCAATTGTCTATTGTCAGGAGTCATAGCTATCGTCAGGCAGGGAGAAGTGGGAGGGTACTAAGACAAGAAATCCCTGATTTGGGTGGAAGAATGCTACCACTGACGTTTGGGGACTTGTCCAACATTCATGGTTGAAGTGGAAAAAAAATTGTTATTAAGTAGTCCTTGAGTTCCTCTAAGGAGAGATCTATTTTTTTTTTTTTTTTTGGGAGAAAAGAGCAAGTCAGGCTGCTCCCAGTGCAGGAAGTAAAGTCTTCCAGTTGTCAGAAAACCAACAGTGAGCTGGTGAGCTGCTCAGCTTGAAGGGAAGAAGACTTTGATGAGGAGTTAAGAAGATTGGTAAAGGGGCTGATGGGTGAGGGAAGGAGATCTGAGGAGAGCGGGAGGAGGTCATAGCTGGTTGGCTAGAGAGGAGGAAGCCGAGAGAAAATTAAGTAAAAAGGTGGTTAAAATACTTCAAGAAAAACCGTCATCTTTTGCTGTCTTTGGGGTATTATTCCAGAATATCCTATCTCAAATACTCCCCAACATACCAAAATATGAGGATGCTCAAGTCCCTTGTTAAATACAGCTTATTTGCAGTGCTTCTCTGGCCATCCTCCAGGATGCTGAAGCCATCTCTGGATTTCTTTCAGTGTCCACTGCAATGCAAATGCTGGGGAAGTGGCTGTCCTATTTAGGGGATAACGACAAGAGCATAACCATTGTCTTCAGTATAGGGCTTTTCCATCTTCAGGAGGTTGAATCATTCATTGTGGCATCTGCAGATAAATAGGACTTACTGTACTTGATACTACGTTATTGGCAGTAATGCATATAAACTCTTTCAACCATGAGTCAGAATGTGCTCTATCTGTAACTTTGTGTTTGTGGTGTTTGGGAGTTGGTGCCCAGCACAAGCAAGGCTCTATGCAAAATAAAATAATAAAATAAAATAAAAATAAAGTTATGTGTACTGAATGACTGGAGCAACCACAGAGAGTTGAATCATGTGCCATTTGGAGAAAATAAAGCATTTTTCTTGGGAGACTGCATTTCCACAATTCATACAGCAAGAGGCCTGGGCATTCTACATCATTTGTTCTTGCTCAACAGAGCAAGAAGATATAGAGAAGGACAGCTTCCCTCACCTTGTCATAGCTCAGACCACCCAAGAATCTAAGTGCTATTTTTTATTTCTGGTGATTCAAAGGTACGTGGACAGATGTTACCGTTCATTAAGGATTTCAAAGAGAGGGCCCCGTGGATTCTAACATCTAAGTGGGATATGTGTGTCTTGGAATGTGGCTGTTCAATACAGTGGGCCCTGTTGGCTCATGAGTGTGATGTCTTTACCAAACAGGATCAAGCAGGCCAGGCTGATCCAGGAGCCAATCCTCAGGGTCAGAGGAGCATTGCACACTGCAGAGATAAAACATTTTTTTGCCATGGTTGCATCTGAGCTTCTTTCAGGGTTTCTGGGAAAGCAGAATCATCTGTGACTCAACACATTATGAACTTTGTAAGGTACTAGGGAACAATGATACCTTCTGCCTGGTGACTCATAAAACAAACATAGCCTTCAATATCAGAAGCAGATAGTCATTGCTTTCAACTAAGAAGCCCACACAGCCTTGGGCCCGCGATGACTTTTGATACCGTGACTCAAGACTGCTGGCACTGATAGAGAGAGCAAAGATCCATTATCACAGCACTCTTGAGAGCTAGTCTGGTGTTACTCCTCAGCAGCATTTTCTGTAACTTTTAATCTTCATGTTACAGCCTCCAGTTGTGAATACTTTCAATTCCCGTTTCGCAGGTAAGGAAGGAATCTCACCATAAGAAAGGTACAGAACATTTCAAACAGCTAGTCAGGTTCTTTGTCTGAACGATCAGTCACTGCATTACCACAACCTTTTATGTGTCATAAAGGTAGGGCTATTGTAGGCAGTACTGGAATAATGTACTGTGGTAGAGGGTTGATGGCAGGAAGAGACACTTAAGAAAGCCAGGTGCAGTTTATTCATGCTCTATGGCATTGCTTAGACCCCTGCAGAGTGGCTGCATTGGCTCCGTGCTTCAGTGTGTATGACGCAGAGTTTATACTGACTGTCTCTCAATATAATTAAGCATTTCCCAGTACAAACCATTATCAGCTCTTCAGTTATGAGTCATACCAGGACATGACTGCAAAGAAGTTTAGATCAAAGATAAAGAGAGATACAAGAAGACAAAAGATTTTGGGTAAGCTTTTGAATGTTGGAAGGTGCCATGTGAATGGTATGGTCACTCAGGAAGGACTGTGGGACTGTGGGAAAGCGCGTTTGTGGTCAGGGAGCGAGTGTAAGGGGTAGCCGTGAAATGACTGATAAGGGGCAGCCGTGAAATGACTGATAAGGGGCGGGGCTAGAAGGTATATTTTACCAGAGTAAAAAGAAGTCTCTGCTGTTCACTTTTCACACATGAGGCCCCTACACAAGTCACAGACTCATTCTTGTGTAATCCCTGTGTGATCAAGGGTTACATTTCTCAAGTTGAAAGTATCAATAATTCTTTATTGAATTTCTCCTTGATTTCAACTCTTTCTGAAATATTTCTCCCTGACTTTGGAGTAGACTCAGGACTTTATATTTTTTTTGGGAAACACTCTACCACTGAGTTTTATCCTCAACACTTTGAGTTTTTAAAAATTTTGATATGTGACCTCTCCGAGTTTCACAGGTTGGCTTTGAATTCACTGTGTAGCTCACATAGGACTTGCACCTCCTGCCTCTGTCTCCTGGGGTTACAGATGTGAATCAACAAATCTGTTGTTGCTATTTTGTTTTGGTTTGCTATGAAAATGAAACCTACAGAAACCCTACTCTTAGGGCCAGCTAATCTTTAGGCCATTTCCTCTCGAAAAGAGGTAAGGGAGCATTGAACTTTCCTAGTTCTCATTCTCTGTCCTGAGGACCAATCTGAGCATCTATAAGACATGGTTTACAGTACATAAAGACCCTGCTGTATGCCAGGAGGTAAGGCAGCTGATCTTCTCTGAGAACAACCATCCTGTCACCTAGTTTCTGAGTACACTCATTGAGGGAACGTGGCCCACAGAACACAACAGTTTCTTTAAAGCATTTGTCATTCCCGGGCCCTTGAAGCCGGCATGTTTCTCCCTCCATCCTCTAGGCATCATGGTTTTTTTCTATCTACTCATATGCATTACCAAACCCAGAGGAACTTTTCTGGCAACTCTGAATCTTGGTAAGAGAAAGGCTGCTTTTCATTTTTAAGCCCTGTCGATCTTAAGGAGCTTCCTCCCTGTTTTCTTTTTCTGTACAGTCTTTCTAATTTCCCTTTTGCCTGGTTTGAGGCTCTGGACAATTGATTTCATTTTCCAAGTGGAGCATACTTTCTGTGCATCTATCACTCTTTCCCAGCCAGCCCCTCAACAATGTCCCTTTTATCTTGTTCCAATATTACTGTGATTCTAATAGGATGTATTCCATTTCAATCAATAACTCTTTGAAGTTCTAGGCATCTATTCTGGTATGACTCATCTGGTATCCTGTCAAGTCTCAACTTGAAACTTTTTTAAGAAAGGAAAAAAAAACATATAGTAAAAAGACAGTAGTGGACAGTGTAGCAACAGAAGAACCACCTGCTGTGGGAATTTTTAATTAAATAAAATTTCTAGTTCTTCAAATTTTGTATTTTCTCATTTCTTCAGGTAACATGTCAGTGTAAAACAATGGACATATTTCTCCATGCTTTCTCTTACACTTGAAGCTCCCCATTCTTCCCCTGAAGCTCCCTCTTCAACCCCTTTCAACATGTGATTGCTTGCATAGCACATGGCTATTTCCATAAGGTCATGGTTTTCTTTCCTCTAAGATTTATAGCTTTATTGCCCTGTTGTTTTCTCTTAAACTCTAAAAACCATCCTTGGGTTTTGTGTTGGTTTGAATAAAAATGGCCCCCTTTGGGGGTGGGCTTTGAGGCCTCAAACTACTTAAGCCATGCCCGGGGGTGGCATTCTCTTTCTTCTGTCTGCAGACCCAGATGGAGAACTCTCAACTCCTTCTCTGGCACCACGTCTTCCTGTGTGCCACCATGCTTCCCACCATGATGACAATGGACTAAACTTCTGAAACTGTAAGCCAGCACTAAATAAATGTTTTTCTTTATAACAGTTGGTGTCCCTTCCCAGCAGTAGAAACCCTAATACAAAAGTTGGTACCAAGGGATTGGGGTACCTGAGATAGGACTGGCTGTGCTTTTGTTTGGAAGAATGTGGACTTTGGGACTTTGGATTAGAAAAGCAATTGAATGCTTTAAATGGGGATTAATGGGACATTCTAGTAGGAGCATGGAAGACAGTGGTGTTGAGGGTGATTTAAAATGTGGGGGCCTGGTTCAAGAAGTTTCAGAGGAGAAGACTATTAACATGGGGCCTAGAGACTGTTCTTGTGATATTTTGGTGAAGAATGTGGCTGCTTTCTATCCTTGCCCAAAAATTCTACCTGAGGCTAAATTGATGAGTTTTGGATTGGCAGAGTAAATTTCAAAATGGCCTAGTATTGACTCTCTTGTGTGGTTATTATTAATGTTCACTCTTATGAGGACCTATAATGAAAAGGAGTAAGCTGAGTAAGGAAAAATACAAATGTACAGATTGAAGAGAAAAGGGGCACCAGGAGGTGAATGGAGATAAACAGATTAAAGAAAAGCCTGCCATTCAATGGAATAAAAGGAGTGGTGACCTCAGGGCAAGACCCCACTAAGTTCAGTTTCTAACTTGTGAAAAGGAATTAAAGGAAAGTTTAGAGGCAGGTGTGGTGGCACATGTCTTTAATCTCGGCAGTTAGAGGGCAGAGTCTGGTGGATCTCTGAGTCTGAGGTCAGCCTGGTCTACAGGAGTTTCAGGCCAGACACTCATCCGTGAAGGAAACGGTGGAAAACAGAAAGCTGAGAAAGATGTAACTGAACGAGGGGGCCATCTATGCTCCAGCCCCAGCAGGCAGCAGAACTTGGTGGCTTTGATCACGTGGTTCTGGCTTTAAAGTGAAGGAGAGAAGAAAGGGGATGTGGAATCTCCCTTCATGCCTAAGAAAAGCCAGGCCTATGGAGGGGTGTCAGTGCATAGAGGCTTGGAGAGGCCATTGCATGAAGCTGTAAAAGAGAAGCCTGGATTACCTTGGAGACTCTAAGATATTAGAAATGCCAGAGCCGTGGGATACCTGCTGAGGAGAGGGCAACCAGCCCAAAAGAAAGAAGTTTGCAGTCAATAAAGATGAAAGGAGTTGGAAATCTGAAGAGTACTTTGACATCAGACATGAAGATACAGAGTTTGGAATTTGTCCAGATAGTTTTCGGTCTTGGTTTAGACCAATATTTCCTCATTATGTTCCTTTTCCTCCCATTTGGAATAGTAATTTATATACTGTGCTATTATATGTTGGGAATATGTGATTTGCTTTTTCATTTTTTAAAATTTTTTAACTTGCTTTTATTGAGCTAAATATTTTTCTCTGCTCCCCATCCTTCCTCTCCCTCCCACCTCTACCCTTCCCCATGATCCCCATGCTTCCTATTTACTCAGGAGATCATGCCTTTTCCTATTTCCCATGTAGATTAGTACTTTTTCATTATGTTTTTACTGGGTTACAGTTAAGAGATTGCTATGAATCTCAGAAGAGACTTTGGACTTTTAAACAGATTGAGACTGTTATACACTATGGGGACTTTTGAAGTTGGACTAAATGCATTTTACGTTACGATATGGCTACTAGCCCAAAGGTGGAATGTGGTGGTTTGAATAAAAATAGTCCTCATAGACCCACAGGAAGTGGCACTATTAGGAGGTACGGCCTCATTAGAGTAGGTATACTTGTTGGAGGAAGTGTGTCACCAGGAGCAGGCTTTGAAGTCTTAGATGCTCAAGCAATGCCCAATGTGGCATTCTCTTCCTGATGCCTGTGGATCTAGATATAGAACTCTCAACTCACTCTCTAGTTCTGTGTCTGCCATGACAATAATGGACTAAACCTCTGAACCTGTAAGCCAGCCCAAATAAAATGAATTGCTGTGGTCATGGTGTCTCTTCAAAGGAATAGAAACCCTAACTAAGACAGACTTCTGAGTCAATTTTAAATTCTCTTATTAATAAGATTAATAACCACAAAAAAAACTGGACCCCAGTTTCCATGGTAGCATATGGTGCCCAATGTGGAACTCATTGACTTTTCTGGTAAGAGTAAAGCCCCTAATTTTAATGGTGGCTCTCAGATTGAGGTATTTATGAGTAATTTTTTATTTTCCTCCCTCAGTTAATCAACTAGCTATAGTTTCCGTATGGAAGTATGCTTGTTTAGTTTTTTTTGTCAGTTTGACACAAGCTAGCATTATCTGGGAAGAAGAACCTTCACTAGAAAAGTACTCTCATCAGATTGCCTGGAGGCAAGTTTGTGGAGCATTGTCTTGATTGATGATAGATGTAGAAGGGCCTAGCCTACTGTGGGTGCTGCCATCCTTGGGCTGATGGTCCTGAGGTGTATAACAAAATGAACCTTAGAACTTTACATAGTCTCTGTACCATCAGTTCCTGCCTTCAGGTTCCTGCCTTGAGTTCCTGCCCTAACTTCCCTTTATGAGGCGCTACAACTGTAAAGCTGAAATAAACTCTTTTTTCCCCAGGTCACTTTTTGTCAGGGTATTATCACAGAATTAGAAAACAAACTAGAGCAGTGACTTTTTGTAAAAATACCCAAAGACTCTGTAGACACTGTACTAATTACTTTTGTTTGATGTTGTGCCTAAAGAGCTAGCAAGAAGCAACATAAGGGAAGAGGAGTTCATTTTGGCTCACAATTTGAGGGATTTAGTCTATCATGGAGGGGACAATATAGTGGTGACCATCACTAAGGAGGCTGGAGTATGTACCTGCCACTCCTCACCTTCCATCTCGGGGGAGCAGGAAGCAGAGATGAGTACTGGTGTTCAACTTCCTTTGCACTCAGTGTTGAACCTCACTTTGTGGGTGATACTGCCCACTTTCAAGGTGGATCTTTCCTCTTCATTTTTAAATCTTCCTGGAAACACCCTTATACAAACCCACAGAGATGTGTTTCCATGGTGAGTCTAAATCCTGTCAAACCGACAGTGAAGATTATCCACCACACATAGGCAGCTACATTCAAACATGCCTAAACTCCCACTTTGTTCTCTTCTTTTGAATTCACAATCATTTCTCAGAGAAGGTTTTATTTATGATGTTAAAACTGAAATATATCACCTTACAGGGATCAGGCCATTTCCCAGATGACTTGTGGGGTCCTTTAGTAGAAGGTGGGGAGGTCAGTGGGTTCTACAGAAGCATCTACATTGTGAGTCATTCCCCTGCTCTGTAGATCTGTTTGTAATACTCTAAAAATCAAATCAGCTTCTCCATGACAGTCTCCTACCCTCTATTGGAATGATATTTAATCAAGCACTTAGACACTTATTGAACATTTATTGAGCAATTAATACTAGGAACCATTGTGGAATCTCCTTTCTAGCTGCCCTCCTGGAACTTACAGCAGGACAGAAGAACCAGCAAGTAGATGGTCATAGGGCTTTGGGAAGAAAGTAGTGGGAAGGGAGCTCCGTTAACGGCTCCAAGGATAGTGTTGTTCAGAGAGTGGTGTTGGCAGGATGGAGAGGAGGGAGGGCTGCAGGAAGATGGAAGGTGGGCTGCAGACTTGAGGCGTGAATGAGCACAGCCGACCTATGTGGCAGCAGAGGGCACTGAAGGGAAGAGGATCAGTACATGGGTTGTTAGTGGCAGGGTTAGAGACAGAAACAGGAAGGACCCGTCTTTTGCATGGCTTTAAGTTGCTCTAAAGAGTTTGACATTTCCCTCGAACTGGTGGGTAGTGTGATAGATTGGATCTATGCAAAAAAGTGTCAAGCTGATGCATATCTTAAAGAAAAAACGGACTTCCAGATTGTCATGGTTACAATTTTTCTTTCCTACAACCTTCAGAATTTCCCAGACTTGTGATAGGAAAGAAAGAAACTACGAGTCTTTTGAAAATCTAGTTAATTCAATCGGCTAAAGAACAGTTTAAAGCCAGGCGGTGGTGGCACACGCCTTTAATCCCAGCACTCGGGAGGCAGAGGCAGG
>JAQHUG010000164.1:3729135-3758745 GCA_028555095.1 Dicrostonyx torquatus
AAAATAGTATTTCTTGCCCTCCTATCCTCTCTCCCTGCTCTTCTCCCATCTCTTTCTCTTCTCTCAGTATCTTCAGGAAGTCCCTGAAACTGACCAAATTCATTAGGCCTCTCTGTGCCAGACTAAGCAGAGTTGAGCTGTAAAGAAAAGTCTCAGACAAGCAAAACTTCAAAAAAGACTCTTGGGAACAGACTGGTTGACTGCAAGGAACAGAAAGTAGCCACTTAGAAGGGGTTTAGGTTGACTGAGGTACCCGGGAAGACTCTCCAATCTGTGTCCTTGCCTTCACTCTATACAGTGTGCTTCAGTTTCCTAGCATTTGTGAGTTGTCACCCGTGCTGGGGTGTGTTTGGTGATGCACTGTCTTGAGTGATTTCTGCTTCTGTAAGTAATCCCTCACTCATATTCTGTAAGTAATCCCAATAAAACTCATTTGTTCACTAAGTTGGACTTTGGTTGTGTTTTAGTCTGTCATGGGTTCCCTATCTGTGGTGAGTAGACAGGTGTTTTGGTTTTCCCAAGTTTGTTACTCAGCTGTTTCTCCTCTCTTGCCCTTCCAGAAGCCTTTCTTCTACAAGATTTTACCATGTAAACTAGGCTGACTTCCGACTCTTGCTTCTCCTACCCAGCTTCCCCAATGCTGGGATACAGGTGTGAATCACGATGCTTAGCTTGGCAGTGTCTTGCCACTGTTTGCTCCTATATCCACAGTGGCATTAGTCTGTAGTTTTCTTTCGTTTTGGTGTTTTGTCTGCTTTTTCTATCAGGTGTCCTAGCCACACAGAAAAGTGTGGAAGTGGGCCCTCATTGTTCACTCTTTTGAGAACAGGAAAGCACTTGTGCAGACTAATGAGGTGAATGTGCTCAGTTGTCTTCATAGAAAGAGTCAAATCTCAGCCAATTAAAGTTTGATTTTATGACAGTCAGTGCTGGGAATGCTGCTTTCAATTCAAAGTAGAAGCATGTTTAGGATCATTTCAGAAACTGTTAGAATTTTGTCCTAATCTCGTGCCAAAATTAACAATTTTTTTAATGATACTTATGTAATAGGAGGCCACTTGTTCATTTCCCTGCTCCTGAAATAACCACAAAGAAACTGTAATAATTAAATCACTGCTAGGCCTGTTAGTTCTAACTTCTTATTGGCTAACTTTTACATTTTAATTTAACCTATTTCCATTAATCTATGTATCGTCACATGGCAGTGACTTACTGGCAAAATTTCGGTATGTCTGTCTCTGGTGGTGGCTCCATGGCTTCTCCTCAACCCACCCTTCTTTCTCCCAGCATTCAGTTTAGTTTTCCCTGCCTAGCTCTGTTCTACCTACCCTATTAGGTCAAGACAGTTTCTTTATTAACCAATGGTATTCACAGCATAAAGAGGTATTGCAAGGAATCCCACATCATACTTAGGTCAGCAATTCAAACGCCCTCTGTACTCCACTGTCTTCCTCTTCCTGGCTCTTGCCCTCTCATGGAACCCCTCTTCCCCTGGTCTTACTTTTATGTTATTCATACACATAGGATTTTTACATATCTGTAAAATCTAGGACCCACACATCTGAAAAAAACATGAAATGATTGTCTTTCTAAAAATACACTGGACACTTCACAAGGGTGCTGGGGATCAAATTCAAATCTCCATGACTGCTCAGCAAACCTTTGACTGGCTGAGCTAGCTCCTACATTGCTTACATTCTTATAACCGTAAGACTCTTCCCATATTTTTCTATTTTGTTATTTTTTCTCTCATATCTTCAGTGTCACCAGGAGTCAACCAGTGGCCCCTTCTCCAAAGTTTATAAGCATGCTCAATGGTTATCAGCTACCATAAAAATCAAGCCACTGTGTTTCCTTTGACTTTTATATCTGTGCCAGAGTTGCCTACTAAACTGCATTACCACCCTGCCTTTATGTGGAATCTAAACTTGGTAAAATCACAAATAGCACTGGGAGATTTCTTGCCATCCTTGGTTTACTTCTAAATTCATGGCAAGTGGGCATCTGCTCCAAGGACCACACTAGAATTGCTGTTACTCATGTTCTTAGTGTTTACCTGGATTTCATACTCAGTCATTATAGCCAAGATTTCTAGTTCTTATTTAGCTAGACCTTTCTATAGCATTTACCATTGCTGACCACTCTTTGAGACAATTTCCTGGATTTCCTCTGACCTTTTCTTTTCATTGACAGTTTTCACACACACATACACACACACATACACACACACACACACACACACACACACACAATCCTTTGGCCTAACTCTTAAAATACTATTGCTTTCCAAGTTTCAGAACTTGGTGTTCTTTTATCTACACATTTATTTTATGTACTAATAATCTTAATTATTTTTTCTATATTACTAGTTATCCATAAACTCTGAAAACAGTATTCTCAAGTCTCTGTCATCTGTATTCACTTGGTTTGCCTATGAATATCTCATTTCAAACTTGCACCAAGTTAAGCACATCTTGTAGAGTAAGTGTATTTAATGTGCCCATGAAATGCAATTTCCTAGATTCATGGAGCACATGCTCAATATCTTTTCCTTGTTATCTCTTTGTTTCAAATTGACACATTTCAATTATACATATTTATAGACTGTGTGTATATATATATATGGCATGATAGTTTTAACATATTTATATTTGGCATAACTATCACCCAAGACCCTTATAACTTCTTTGTGTTAGAAATATTCAAGATACTGTCTTGTATTTTGCAGTATTCAATTAAGTCATCATCTTATTACACAGAGGAACTTTCTCTTTGTTTTGCATTTCTCAGGTCAGTGAGATGCATAATTGCTTATCTATTGAACATGCCAAATCCTATGCTTTTTTTAGATAACAAAGTTCTTTCTAAACTCTAATTTTTAACTTGTTCTTAATCTTCTTATTTCTATCTCATGACATGTGATAGATATGACAAAAGACTTATAACACAAGATATCTATCCTATGATATCTGTTTCTTTTTTAAAATCGATCCTTTGTAACTTCACATCATGCATACCCATCCCATTCATTTCCCAGTCCTTCCATATCTGCCCTCCACCTTTGTACCCTTCTCCCCCAAAGAAAATAAGTATTAAACAAACAAACAAACAAAAACTGTCTCGTTGACCTCTCTGGGCTGTGACCTGCTCCTTTATCAACCCTTGGCTTCTCTCACACCCGTCACAACTGTTGAATCTCCAGTTCCACCATGCTTGTACCACTCTGCTCCATCTTTCCTACCTCTCGGTCACTTGTTTTCTCATTGTAGTGGCATTGGAGGTTGCAGTGTGGCACACAGTGTACCCTTTTGCCCAAACAACTCTACTTTCAAATGTCCATTGCAATGAGTTGTTGATCTGGTCACTGAGTTTTGCTGTACTATCAATACCTTCACCAAGAATCATCTCAGACATCCTGTGATTGCTGAGTCATGAAGATCCTGAGTTTGTGGTTCTGCTGTGAATACCATTGGTTAATGAATAAAGCCGCTTTAGGCATATGGCAGTACAGAATAGGGCAAGAGGGGGAATTCCAAGCAGATAGAGGAGGAGAGAGTAGCTGGAGTCAGGGAAAAGCCATGTAGCCACCACAGGAGACAGATGCCTGATGCCAAACAGAACCTTACCAGTAGGCTACAACCACATTGCGATACACAGATTAATAGAAATTAATTCTATTAATTAATAGAAATGGGTTAAGATATCCAATAAGAAGCATGAGCTAATAGGCCAAGCAATGTTGTAATAATATAGTTTCTGTGTGTTTATTTTGGATCTGGGTGGCTGGAAAACAAACAAGTAGCCTCCATCAACACTTGGGCTGCATCATGGGGACAGACATTCTCACGGCCTCAAGTGTCAGGGCATGTTTCTCACACCAGCCTGCTCAGCATGCTAGCCACTCAGCTTCTCTTTCTCTCCCGTCTCTTCACCACATACTTGCTCATTCATTGTGATGCCCACCTGCCCACACTTTGAGTTGGCAGCCAGAACTTTGTCTGTTATCCATCTGCCTGTGCCATGAGAAGGCGGCAGGTCATAGATAGAGGTATTTCTATCTATCATATATAAATATGCAGACCTCCCCACTTCAGCCTGCTAGGTCACTGGGGTTCAGGTTTCTTCTCTTTATGATGGAAACAGCACCTGTAACTAGTTTTCCCGCTTCCTCACCTCTCTCCTGCAACAACCTATATTACAATCTCTCTAACACTTGGCATTCAGAATCTTGCAGGAACTCTTTGTTACCACAGATTGGCACATAACGACATCTGCTTTTTGGGCACAGCTAGTCTCCAATCTCTATCTCAGCACTGGACATACTTTTTTAATGTTAGGTTTGTTCACAAATTATGTCCTGTATGTGTACAAATATAAATTCTTGAATGTTTCTTATAACACACTTATATCAATTTCCTGGTGTTAGTGGATAATCATCTCTTTAAATTTTAATTAAAATTTTATGACTTTCTGATGATCTTAATTAGAACAGCTTGATTTCATCATTCATGGATTTATCTGGGTTGTTTAAAAATGTGTAGCCTCTGGTCAGGGTTTACATCTTACTTTTGTCTCAAGTCATGGAGAAAGGTATTTGAGCCTGACTCTGAAATGTCTGTCTGCTCCCTGTGTCTTGTTCAAGCTCTGCTTTAGTGTTTGACATAAGGGTAAGAAATTAGAAAGATAGACATCATTAAATTAAGTTTTACTGTGATAGTCTTTGCTGATGTGATTTCGGTGTAGGTTTCAGCTGATTTCTCGATCCCATGCCAAAATCCAGGAAGAATAGCCTCATCATATTCTGGTACCTCTGGTATTATTTTCTCAAACACCTTCTCTTGGTTGGGTACATCATTGCTTAGGCTTATGACTGCAAGGTGACTTTATGGTTTCTGTTTTTTGATATCTTCATGCACCTTCATATGAAGCTACTAAAGTTCCAAGGTGCTCTTGCATGTGTTCTGATTTTGTAGAGAAATTTTGCTCCCAGCCCAATGTTCCAAGGCATAAGCTCTACTAGAGTTAGTTCAGGTTTTTCCAAATGGATTACTCCAGAGGTGGACTGCCTCCAGAAAACTGTGTCCAAGAATGCAGCATTTGTCACTTTGTTCAGCTATTTTGTCAAGCCTGACTGTTCTCAAGGCAAGACTAATGATAGCCATGAGTACACTGACTCACGGAGCCCTCATGTGACATGGATACTCGGATGAGACAGAAGTCAGTGAATGTGTTTAAATAGAAGCATCCACCAACGGGGTTTGTGGAATGGTGTACCACAGAAGTTAACTCTTATTTCTTCAGAAATATGCACTTAAAATGGTGAATTTGTATCATGTCTGTTTTACCACAGATAATTCCATGAGTTAAACATGGAAGATCATGGGGACTGCATGGTTCTGTCATGGAAGAGGATAGCACATATCCTTCCTTATAGTTTCCTTGATTGCCCTCTCTCAAGAGCCCTCCTGTGTTTGGGATGAAAGGGGAGCTTCGCCTTTCCGTTTCTGTCATCAGAAGTAGACTTTCTCATCGGACCCTTCATGCCCTACAAGCCTGATGCCTTGCCTCTCTCTAGGTTTCCTTTCATGTTATTGGGAGAAAGAACATTTATTTCTTCACTGGTGCTTTTCTGTTCTGATCAGGCTCAGTTATTTCTATAGGAGGGATATGAGAACTTAACTTCTGGGGAGGTGTCCATTTACAGCATGAGGAACTTAGTCACTCATTCTCTACTTTGGGCTTTAGCCTCAAATCCAGAATATGATAATCTTCCATGATATTTTATTCTATGTACCCATACAAATATACTAATGTATATATAGTATGGGAAACTAATAGGAATATGAGAAATAAAGAGCATATGTAAGGCTTTCTTACATCATGTTGTCCTTTAAAAAAGCATTTTAGATCTTTATTTAGAAATGAGAAGAATAGGATGCTCTCTAGGAAGATATGTGTGGCTTTAAATTTTTATGTTTATGTTTATCTCTTTGCATACATGTCTTCATTTAGTACACAATTGGTGTAAGATCCTAGGCTGAAATTTAAAGGCAGACCCAAGATGCAACTCCAGAAAGTGCTGGTTAGGTTCCCATGTTGACAGTGAGACAGAGATACATTCACGATAATGCACACAGATGTGTCTCGTCTTATGCTCAGCACCTTTACTTTTGATTGCCACCTAGTGTTCTGCAAAGAGTTCACCAAGATCGAAATGAAGGTGATTCAATAGTGATTAGGTACAGCAAGCTAGGTCCTGGAACATCTAACTTTGGTACCCATGGGTATTTACATAACTCAATCTTTAACTGTCAATTTGGAAAAGGAGCCAGGGTCCTATCTGACCTTTGTAGGTCAGATGAAGCTTCATGTAGTCCCTTCTTCTATAACTCCACATTGGAACTGTTTATGATTGTAGTATACAAGGAGGCAACAGCCACAAGGTGCTCCACAAATTACGATGGGCATCTAGAAGCTCAACTACTGCCCTGACGCACCATGAACTCTGTAGGGTTGACTTTGCTCCATTTTGTTGTAATTCCAGCACAGCCCACATTTGACCATGTGGAGGAAGGAGTGATTAAGAACCCAGTGTGAGCCATGCCAGCTGGATGTCATTTTTAGACTATGGCTTTCATTCTCTATTTTCGGAAGGCATTTTATTCAGTTTCCAGTTGGTCAGCATTCCTGAGACACTTAGTTCATCAGAGGTCACTTACAAGGCTGGCCCAGGCGGGAGAAGGAGGGGCAGGGCTGCTGAGGCCTCCTTCACACAGTCCTTTCAAAGGAAGCGGCGCCGTTTTAACCTGAGTTGCACCATGTTCTGTTACATAGCAGCCACCACTTGGCAGCTCAGATTTCTCTGCCTATTACTAAGTGACAGGGGAAGGAATTATCAAAGTATTGCGAGTTATTTCAGAACCGTTTGGGATGATGCCCTTGTTATTGCATGATGGACACTGACATATTCTCTGATGAAAGAGACTGGGTCCAAAGTGGATAAACCTTTTATCATACAATCGTTTACAGCAGATGCAAAATTCCTTCCCTGTTTTCTCAGATGCCATTCCTACGTTCAGGTTGATCTGTATTCACATTTTCAGCATTGGACTGAATGTGACAAAAGTTTTTTTTCATATTGTACCTTTCTGTGAGGTAAAATTTTCCTACAATGAAATGTACAGCTCTTGGGTGTCTGTATAATTCACTGAGTTTTGATAACCGTAGACTCCTGTGTTACCATTTAAGAAGAAGAAACAGAACTTCTCTCACTCAGCAAGTTTGCCCATTCATGTTTATAATCTTCCCATAGGCGAGTGTTAATGTGCTTTCCAGTCAGCACACAATTCTGAACTCAGTGAGTGTAAGCCCGGGCAGTGTGTCCTCTTACACACCTGGGCTCTGTTCTTTCATTCAGCGTCGAGCTTTTGTGTTTCACCCACATTCCTGTATAGATTAGTAGCTTTCCGAGTTTGTGAGATCTATAAATTAATCTCTGTTCCCCTCCACAAAATGTGGGAAATTCCCGGCCATTATTTGAACTATATTTTCCTCATTTATTTTCTCAGGCCATTTGATATTGTTCTGTATGTCCCTGAAACTTTGCTTATTTTCTCCTTTGTCTTGGGAGTGGGATTTTGTTGGTATAATTTTAAGTTCATCAACCTATTTACCAAGTTGCTTTTATGATGGGCCAAAATTATCTCAGGGCCTGTACCTCGAGGCCTATAGGAAAAAAAATAAAAGAAAAAAAGAAAAGAAGCCTGGTTCAAGTATGAGTGAGGATGAGACATCAAAAACTAGGTAGATGCCCCTCAAGCCAGAGGGAGGGTTTGGCTGGCTCTCATTGACTGGAGGTACCCCCATATCACAGGATGTCACTTAACATATATAAGCTGACACTCACAGTAATAAACTGAGTTCCTGCTTTGACTCCACTCCCTATCGTGTCTGATTGTCCTGTGTCGTGAGGCTGCGGTATTGGCGGATAGCGCTCTCACCTTTCCTTGGGGAATAAGGAGGCTCAGGAAGCCTATCACTTTTACATTCATTCAGTGGAACATTATTAATTAACTTATTTACTATGTATGTGTGTGTAGCAGGGTAGATGTATGTACATGTTCATGTGTGTGCATGTGCATACAATGTGGATATGGATGCCAGAAGATGATGTTTAATATCTTCCGCAAATGCTCCACATTATATTTTGTATCAGGTGTGTTAATGAACCTTGACCTTCCTTCTTCAGTTAGACTGGTTGAGTAGTGAGCCCCATGGATTTTCCTGTCACTGCTATACCAGGTGTACAGGTGTATGTATCTGAGTCTGGTTTTTCTATTTATTTCTGTCTGTCTGCCTGTCTGTCTGCCTATCTATCTATCTATCTATCTATCTATCTATCTATCATCTATCTATCTATCTATCTATCTATCTATCTATCTATCTATCTATTGTGTGTGTGTGTGTGTGTGCGTGCACGTGCATGTACACACACATGGAGGTTAGAGGACAACTCTCAGGAGTTGGTTCTCCCCTGCTACCTTGTGGGATCTGGGATTTAATTCAGGTCATTAGGCCCATTACAAGCATCTCAACAGCTTGCACCTGAGTTTCTATGTAGGCACTAAGGATCTAAATGCAGGTTCTCATGCTTGTGACGCAAGCACTTGACTAACTAAACTACTCCCTGGTCAGGTGCTCCTTAAAGGCTTGCTGTTGTAAATAGGGGAGGTGCGGGTTATGTTCCTGGCACCCAGCTCCCAGCCTCCAGCCACCAGCCTGCTCAGCCACTGGTTGCTTGCTTATGCCCGAAATAACCACATGACAATTATATTCATTTAAATACTGCCTTGCCCATTATCTCTAGCCTTTTCTTGGCTAGCTCTCACATCTAAATTAACCCATTATAAAAGTCTGTATGTCACCATGAGGTGGTGACTTACTGGATGGTTCTAAAGTACGTCCATCTTGGGCACAGGATCATGGCAGCTCTCCCACTTCCTTTCTTCCCAGATCTTCCGTTCTGTCTACTCTGCCCACCTAAGGGCTGATCTATCTTATAGGCCAGGCAGCTTCTTTATTCAACCAATGAGAGTAATACAAAATACAGGAGAACACTCTCTATTATCTTCCTCTCATTGGTGCTGATTGTTAGGTTTAGCAAATAGTTCAGTTGTTGATTTGCCACCATTGTGCTGGATATCTTTGGTTTTGTTTGTTATATTTCTGGAAAGTTCTTAAGGTTTCCTAAGCCCCTCTAACTTGATAAGACTCAGATTCCAAACTTCTTTCCCTATGTGTAGCAAATTGTTTTCTTTTTCTTTTCTTCTTGAAACATGGGTCATGAATCTCAGGCTGGCCTTTAACTTTTTATGTAGCTGAGAATGACCTAGAACTTCTGTTTCTTATGGCACCACCTCCTAAATAAATGTGTGTCAGCATGACAGGTTTCTGTGGTATTGGAGATTGAACTAAGGACTCCATGCATGGTAGACAAGCTCTCTAACAATTGAGTTATGTCCCAATCTCCACAGCAAAGAAAATTCTTGCTCAGTTATTTCATATGTCCTACTACTACTGTTTTTCTTTTTACAATTTTTTTTTGGAGTTGGTCTTGGTTAAACATAGTATGGGGACTAGTCAAGAGTTTAAAACAATTTTATGTAGTTTTTGGAGGTCATTCATTGGGTGGAGCTGAACTCTGACTCCTGGTTTTTTAATATAATAAATGTGCTTTTCCCTACCTTGTATCACATGTGGACTGGGAAGCATTCCCAGGGGAAAAGAAAGGAGTTGTGAATCTCACTCAATGAATCGAGTTTGTTATGCTAAAAAAAATATAACCTTCACAAGAGGGAACTCTGCATACTACCAAAAGAGAAAGGTAAACAATAATCCAGCTACAAAACCTTTGATGTACAGTGTTGATTTGCCTGCAAAATATACTAGTGCAACAGTGGCACAAAATCTGTGTGAGCAATCAACCACTAATTGATTGGAGTTAAGCCCCCCTCCACGAGATGGAACCCACCTCCAACTGGGTATTCAAGAACTTGAGACTACATAGGCTAGGGCTTAGGGGAAGCCAAATACTACTGTTCCCTACTGTTTTGCTAAAGGAACATAGCAGTAAAATGATTCCTAATGACATTCTGATATACTCATAGATGAGTGTCTTGCTTGGCAATCATCAGAGAAGACTCCTCTTGAAGTAGATGGGAACAAATACAAAAACCCATACCTGGGCAGTGTGCAGAGGGTTAGAGACCTTGGAACACTCAGTCCTGAATGGGATATCTCCATCAAATCCCTCCCCTCAGAGCTCAGGGATCCCTGCAGAATAGGAGGCAGAAGGATTAGAAGAGCCAGGTGATGGAGGACACCAAAGAAGCAAGGTTTTGTAAGGACAGCAAACCTGACACACATAAGAACTCACAGAGACTGTGGCTGTATACACAGAGCCTACATAGGTCTAAGCCAGATGCGGGTCTCAGCTCTGAGGGAGGAATTAGGCATAAGCCTCAATCCCTAACCCAGAAGCTATGTCCAGTTGATTACTGCTTGCAGAGGAAAATTAATTTTTCTCCAGTAGAATCTTACTGGATACACAAACTATACTTAAGGGCAAGTCCCATGCCCAGTAGTAAATGACCCAACACAAATCTAACTCCGTTGCATTTTTGGAGGGTCTTTGTCTCATAATATGTTTCCATATCTTCCCTGTCATTAATATTACAGGTCTTTTGTGTGTATATATTGTGCTTTCCAGTTTTGTGCTCTTTTGGGATTTCTCTGTGTGTAAATGTGTGTGTTTCTGCATCTATATTTGTTTCTTGTGGTCATTTCTCTGGCTCTTTTTTTAAAAATATGTTTGCTTATTTTGTCCTATCCTGGTTTGAGTTTTGTTCTTATTTTGTTATATTATTGATGTCTATTTTTTAATGAGATGGATAGAGAAATGGTGTGGATTTGGATGGGAGGGGATGTGGGGAGAAAAATAGGAGGAGGGGAAACTGTAATCAGAATATATTGTGTAAAAATCTGTTCTCAATAAAAAAAAATCTAACTTTCTACAATTTCTTCTTGCTTATTGCATTTTCTTTGATGCCTTTAAACAGTTTTTTTCTCCATTGTTCTTTTGAGACAGGGTCCAGTGGAGCCTGGACTGGCCTGAGACTCACTATGTAACTGAGAATAACCTTTACCTCCCAAGTGCCTCCACTCTCCGAGCACCAGGATTATGGGCAAGTGATTCAGGGGCTTCAAACAGGTTTATCCTTCTGAATACACTGAGAGAGATTGTCTTTCAGGAGTTCAGACTAATTGAAAGTACTACACAATTACTAAACCTGAGGTTTAATCTTAAAACAAATAGTTTTGGAAGTGAGCTAGTACATATTTATCTTATTTCTTTCCCTTCCTAGCCTCATCTTGTTTCTTCTTTCCAAAAAGAATATTTGTTTAATTCTTATTTTTATTCACATTGCAGCCTTTTTAGCCTCAAGCATTCCCACCTCATCATCTCCATCCATTCCTCATCACTTTTACTGTAATGCTCCTTGACTTACAAATTCATCATATATTGAAAATATCATAACCTACAAGCATTTAGCTCAGCAACACAGCACCATGTACATACAGTATAGGCTGTTTTAACCTTATGACCTTGTGTCTTACTGGGGAGTGTGGCTGGCTGGAAATGTATTGTGGACCATGCAGATAGGCCAACAAACGATCAAAATCCAAACTATGAAGCACAGTTGTACCGAATTACATGTTGCTTTCATAACCTTATACAGTGGAAAAGTTTTGAGGTTGACTATCATAAACTGAGGACTGGGTTAGATTGTTTACTTTTCTGCATTGGGACAAAATACCCAAGTTAAAGGATGAAAGCTTGGTGGAGGTGGTGGGGGCTGTTTTTCCTGGTTTCAGAAGTTTTGCTTTGTAATTGCTTTGCCTTGTTATCTTTGGTGTGACAGCAGGTCACAGCAAATGTGTGACAAACAGGTAGGTGTGCTTTGTAATAGACAGGAAGCAAAGAGAGAAGGACAACTATACTGCCAACACTGCCTCCAGCGGTGTGCCCCCCAGCATCCTCCCCACAAGATTCTGGTGCCTGAAGGTTCTACCACCTCCAAGCAGTTCCAAACTCCAGCTGGAATTAGGCTGTACCACTGTGGCCAGTTATTGAACATGCTTTAGATATTGTTAGAGAAATCACATTCAAATGCTTACCTTCTCCTTCTTTTTCTTCTTCTAGCGTATCTTCAATACTCTCATTTCTGTTGATTTGATTTTGCAAATCAAAAGTTTCCTAATATGGATTCCAGGGAATCATGTAGCTGATATTGATTTTTTGAGGTATTGAAATTTTGGAGAAGGAAATGAAATTGGATATGAAAACAAGCTTCTCTTATGTAATCAGGCTGGCTGTCTCAGATCTTACTCTCCTTATCTTCACCACAGAAGAATGAATGGTTGCATGACCATCACCAAGATACTGTGAACTGCCTGAGAAGCCTCTTACAGTTTATTTCCAAACTAGATCTTTTTAACTTAAAACTTTCTCTAAAAGAGAAGAGAAAAAAACCTGCTCTCTCCACTGTGTGCTTACTGTCAGTGTTGTACTGTATAAAGAGACACATGTCCCAGCTCTCATGAAGGAAAGCATTTAATTGGTGTTGCTTACAGTATCATAGGTTTAGTTCATTGCCGTCATGGTGGCAAGCATGGTGGCACACAGGCAGACATGGTGCTGGAGAAGTTGAAAGTCCTATATCCAGATCCATAGGCAGCAGGAAGAGAGAGACACTGGGCCTGGTTTGAGCTTTTGAAACCCCAAAGCCCACCCCAAGTGACACTCTTCCTCTGACAAAGGCGTACCTACTCCAACAAGGTCACACCTCCTACTTTCTCTCAAGCAGCACCACTCCCTGATGACCAAACACTCAAATCAGTGAGCCTATGGAGGCCATTCCTACTCAAGTCACCACATTCTGCGACGTCACCATACACTGTGTGAGAGGGAGGACAGTGTCTTTTGTTCATCTGTGTATTTCCTTAACATATTACACATGTAGTGAGATATTCAGTAATATGTAAACACACCAACTTTCCTTTTCAACTAATATTGACATCTGTGGAAGCTCTTACCATACAAAATTTTAGATAATTTTAAGAAATTTTACGTCTGTTGTCAATGGCAATCATTTCTATATTTTCCTTTCTTTTTCAGCTGTAACTACTGAGATTATGATATTATTTTCACTGATTATTATTTCTGGCTGTTCATAAAAATATCAGAAAAATGAGGGAGATGTGCAAAGAATTGTTTGGGTGATATATCTTGACATTTTAAGTAAAAAAATAAACTTTACAAAGAAAATACCAACATAGGAACAAATTTTACCCTACAAAGACACATAATCATACATAAGTGAGACATCTGTGACACACAATCGTATGTAAGTGGGACATCTAGGATACACAATCATATATAAGTGTGACATCTATGATTATCTAAGTCCTTTACAGTCCTTATCTGATATTGCTTCATTTCTAATCAAGTTATGAGAATAGAGATAAAAAACCAGATTCTGATTTCTTTAATCTCTGTGTCTAATTTGGATTTAGCAGTGGAAACCCTGTACTGAGGCGTGGATGTAACACTCTATGATTTGATAGGGGAGGTTTCGTGCTGGGAATTGGAATAAGAGCTGACTCAATATATTCTAATTTAATTTTTGACCATGAAGATCGATTTCTAGGACTGGTTTCAGAGTTAAACTGCAGTTGGAACACAGTGATTTTTGCTGATATTTTACCAGAAATGAGATGTGTACAGGACTAGTGAGGTCAGACAGTTTTGTTTCTTAGTTCACTGTATGTATTGTACATCTCTGAGAGAAAGCATGATTGAGATTCTTAACTTGGAGGATGATTATAACTTATTTGTCCTTACAACTTTCTTGTTAGCAGTCAGTGAGGACTTTCACAGCAAATCTCTTTCTGATGTTACTCAGTATTACTTTTCTAATTTAAATTCCTCCCGAAAACGTGTTTAAGAGTCTCAGTGTTCCCATCCTCAGCTATACAGTTCCTCCTGAAGTAGATGAAATGTTAGGCTCAGATTTTTATCAGTGTCCCTGTGATTGGCTTCCCTCCCCCTTTCTTCTTTGACTTTGGAAAGACAGCTGCCAAGGTTGGTTTGAGACCTTTTATCACTTCTCTCACTCACCACCCGTCCACTCTTTTAGTGCTGACCTTTGTCCTTTGTCTCAGGGAGGGAGATAATGTGATACTCTGAGTCACAGAGAACGAAACTGAACATCAAGGAGAAAGGTAAACTGAACATAAATGATACCAGTGCATTTGAAAGCAAGAGGAATGGAAATCCCCTCTGGGTATTTCCAAAAAGAATCAGGTTATAGAATCAGATAAAAAATGTTTTATTGTTTTTAGTTTCTTTGTCTAGAAGCAGAAAAGGGGTTGGAGAGATGGAGGGCCATAAAGTCTTATTTGAAAAAACACTCTAGTGGTCTTGTTAGAATGACTTTGGGCTCCTGAAGAAAGCATTGGCTCTTTTTAACCTCTTTTACTTGTAAATAGTTTCTTGAGCTCTTTCTGAATTTGGAACATCTGTGTTTCACCTGGAAGCCCATGCCTTGTAAATTTGAACAGATTGCTAATTCTTTTATTGTTCAAACATTAGTCCTTCTTTTGCATTCCTCCAAATGCCTCCAAAATTATTCAGGTTTATTCACACAAAAGCAACATGCTCATATTGCCCTTATCATATGTGCTATCACCATGATTTATTTTTTCATGATTTCATATCTGACATACTTACTCATGTGAGTATTATTTGTTTCTTCCCATTAGACCCAACATTTTATGAAAATAATACTTATGAATCTATCGATATTCAATCTCTTAAGCAGTACCATGAGCACAGTAGGCATTTAGTGTTGCTTGAATAAGTTATAGAGTCACTCTCCAAATACCCTTTGTCTTATTCAGTGTATTATTGCTGTGAAGAGACACCATGACCAAAGTAACTCTTGTAAAAGAAAGCATTTGATTGGGGAATTGCTACAACTTCAGAGATTTAGTCCACTATCATCATGGAAAAGAGCATGACAGCATGCGTGGCACTGGAACAGTAGCTGAGAGCTACGTCCTGATCCTGGAGAGAGAGACATTGGGCTTGGGACAGGCTTTTGAAACCTCAAAACTCAATGCTAGTGACACACTTCTCCAACAATGTCATCTCTCCTAATCCTTCCAATCCTTTCAAATAATGCTACTCCCTGGTGATTTAGCACTCACATATATGAGTCCGTTATTTTTAAATTTCTTTTTTATATTCCTTTACTTTTTTGTTTATTTTATATACCAACCACAGTTTTCTTTCCCTCCTCTCCTCCTGTTTTCTCCCCCTACCTCCTTTCTTACCTTCCTCCCCCATCCACTCCTCCTTCATCTCCACTCAGAAAGGGTAAGCCTTTCTATGAGAGGCAACAAAGCATGACTTATCAAGTTGAGGCAGTACCAAATTCCTCCCTCTTGCATCAAGACTGGGTAAGGAATCCCATAGGGAATAGGTTTCGAAGAGCCAGCTCGTTTATCAGGGACAGGTTCTGGTCCTACTGTTAGGGGGCCCACAAAAGACCAAGGTATATAACTGTCACCCACATGCAGAGGACCTAGGTCAGTCCTATGATGACTACCCACTGTCAGTTCAGAGTCTGTGAGCTCCCACAAGCTCAGGTCAGCTGTCTCTGTGGTTTTCCCCATCATGATCTTGATGCCCCCTTGTTCATATAATCCTTCTTCCCCCTCTTCAACCAGAGTCCTGGAATTCAGCCTAGTGCTTGGCTGTGGATGTCTGCATCTGCTTCCATCAGTTACTGGATGCAGGCTCATGTTTATCCTTCTGGGTCTAGGTTACCCATGGAGCCCATTCTTATTCACACTACACCGTTCTTGGGTATATGGTCACTTGATTCCCTTTTCTTCCCTCTCTATATCTATATCTAGTAGTCACCCTTTTCCATGGAGGATATGTTCTGGACAATCAACAGATTCCTGAAACTGCTGGGAGTACCAAGTCTTATTTACTTATTTCACATATGTAATATTTTTTATCGTACACACACACACACACACACACACACACACACACACACACAAACACAGGCATATATATCCATGAAAAGACTTTATGCTTAGCCAAAGTAAGATACTAATAATAACAACTAATAACAAAATAAAAGCAAATGATTATAACTGCTTACTGTAATAAAAGTTACACGAATGTGGTCTCTGTCTTGCAAAGTATTTTATGGTGCTGCAGAATAAGGGATGAGGATGGTAGGGTCAGACATCTCCAGTTCAAAAACAATCTTCAAGTCTGTCTCCTTTTCGCCTTCCCACTTTGGATTCACACAGGCCATTGCTGACTCCAGTCACCTCAGCAGTGGCCTCTTAGCGGTGGCCCTGCCGTCCTTCTTGCCTCCTCACCAAGGGTTTTCCACAAGGTATTCTATGTGACAGTTATAAAACATTTCCCTGTGCCTCTCCTCTGCCATTCAGATAAAATCCAAGACTTTCCTATGGTTTCAGCCATGTCGACATTCTGACTTGGACCTCACCTTTACCTCCTGCTATTTTACTCTTTGCAAGAACTTCCCACCTCTGGCCTTGTACAGCAGCCAGGCCAGGATTGTGTCTGACCCAGGCCTCTTTGAACTTGCTGTATCTTTCCAGTTTTGTCATTTGTTCATCTTGCTTTCACACGGTAGTTCTGAAATGTAATAGTAGACCCTAGTCACGCTAGACCACGTTCTCTAAGTTATGGTGTCTCTAGAGCTTTACCATGGGAAAGGATTTATCATGTGGGGTTTTCCCTCCCCTGCCCCAGGTTAGAAGTTCCTTAGGGGTCAAGGGCAAGAGCTTTTACTTGTTCCTTGTTGTGTCTTCAGGGCCTGGAACAGTGCCTGGCAGAGAAGAGTAGGTGCTTAATAAAATACAAGAGTACACAAAAACACGTACAGGTATATATTCATAAAAGTAAAAAAAAAAACTAAAATAATTTGCCACATAGTTCTGGAAAAATGTGTGTCCAACACTACCAATAGACATAGAGATATGAAGAAAAAAAAGAAAAACATTATTTTTTTGAACTCAAAGCTTATTAGAAGAGAAAAATAGGGAGGAATCTGTGTTTGAGTGGCTAGGAAGAAGCCTGCGGGAAGGCTTGGTTATTATTGCGGGCATGTCTGTCCCCTGCTCTCCATGCCTTTGCCAGCTGCTGGTTCTCTAAGACATTAGGGTGCCAACTTGAAAATAAATCTTGAGTGGCAATCAATGCTTTCTCTTTAAAAAAAGGGAGCGTTTCAATTAAGTTTTAGAAAGTAAGGTTATCTCTGAGATGTAAATAATATGTTAACAGTAGGCTGGATTCTAAGCAGCTAAGAACATTAACGTGGAATGTGCTGAGTTAGTGGTAAATTGATATTTGGCCTGCAGTTGCCAGAGAATTTTTTTTGTCTTGTCTTCAGAGTAGAAGAGAAAATGTAAGGGAGTCTGGGTCAATTAATTTCCTGCCTGGGTATTGCCCTGTCTATTTCAGGCAGGGAAAACCGAAGAGGGTGGGTGGTTTACTCTTTAAGTAGCTTCTTACTGGGGAAGCTCAGTTTCCAAATCCTAGAGACCATATGTGTTAGCTTAATCAGAGTTTGGCCCAGAGGAGATTTAAATGAAAGGAAATTCTGCAATTAGAAGGTGTGGAAGTAGAAAGCCAGCTAAATCAAGTCCTTAGCGAGGCAGTGTGGGCTGGTGAGATTATAGTCTCAGGACAGATAATGGGCTCCGGTTTTAAGTTCCTAATTCTCACTAGCTGCTGTGTCTGGATTCTGGTGGAGTGGGGTTTTGTCTCTGACCTTCCTCCCCAGATTTTCAGGGGCCTCACCTGAAAAGGGTCAGAGTCCCCTATTTGCTGGGAAGGGTTGGATGAGAAGTTTTGCTGTGAAATAGGGTCTTTCTTTTTTTCCACTGTTTTGTTTCCTGTTCTGTCAGGCTGGCTTTTCAAGTCGTTTATGAGCTATGAATTGTCTCTTGTTAGCTAATGTTGACCTAGAATTGCTTAGGGAAGCACTCAGCTCAAATGGACATGGGGGATGGGACAGAGCCTGGCTGCATTCCCAGGGTGGCTGAGAGATTCAAGAGTCCAGAAACCAAATTTAGAAGTTTTCAGGAATGACTGGGTCTTTGGCAGTAGGAAACCCGGTACAACAGCAACCCTGAGTTGGGAGGAGCATGCAAAATAATAATAAAAAATTACAGTCACAAAACGCAAAAGTGAAAAATAGCCCACCAATGAACAGTGTTGAAGTCACGTGGAAACACTGTGCCTTATTCTCCTGCACACTGACTTGTTCTCCCTCCTCCCGTGGTCTCATTCTGGATCTCAGGCTTTTGTCACCTTTCCTGTCTTCCTAAATATAGGACCAGTTCTTTTGGTCACGTGTGATTTTGAGTACATGATTTGCGAATTACTAAAGATGAAAAGATGAATATAATCATCTGAACACAAGGGATTTAGACCAAGCATGTGTGTGTGTGTGTGTGTGTGTGTGTGTGTGTGTTAGTATGCTCAATGGACAGTGGTATGAATGATGGGGACAACAGTGCAAGTTTCCATGAGCTGTGTGATGAGGTAGCAATGAAATCTTGAATAGTATTCAGGGACAAGACTGTTATGTTAACCAACTGATTACTACACTTCCTGGCTGTGATTTTTCTTATTAGGGCTCCTTCATTTTAGCTTTCATCTCATCATTTCTTGTACACAGACCTTTTGGAGAAAGTTCTAAATTAATGATGATGTGGTATTTATATTGCTCAACTGTATTAACTAGAACTCATCCTTTAAAAGAAGGCTGTCAGTGACATAAAAGGGGTCCTTTTGGATGAAATAAATAAAAATGATAGTCCATTTGGTATTTTGCAAGGTTTGTCAGCTTTAATTCTTATTTGCACTTTGATTTTTTTTTGTACTTTTGATTTGACTCTTTGATGTAGAATCAGAAAATGTTTTAGAAAAGAAATGTACCAATGCATGATAAAAATTTAGTTTTGAAATGGATTCAAGTGAGGTCTTGGCTTAGATAAGTTTGTTCCCGTTAAGCCACTTTGAACTCTAACTTCTATTTAGTACTTGGGCTGTGTAAGCACAATTAGTTAACTCCTGTGCAATGAGCTAAAATGGAGATTAGATTACCTTAAAACAAAATCTTGTGATAATTCATGTTGAAATTAGAAGAATCTGAAGTGAGTTCTTTTTTCTTTTATGCTGTAATGGCTTCAGTTTAAATTATGTTATTCAAAGGGTACTGGAGTTTTCATAAATTATTCATTTGCAAAGATTTAGCTATTTCAAGCCACATCCTCTGAAAAAGAATGAGTTGAGTAAAACGGTTTTCAAAGCATTCATAAATACCTCTTTGCCTTCCATTGCTAATTTTGGTGTCTGTTTAAAGGCACTTATTTCCTGCGATCAAGTTATCACACCTAATAATTTCCCTTTCTGAAATGGCTTGGGGTTGAGTTTGGTCTCTTTCCGATGATCGCAATGAGTTCAAAACAGAGAAATAAAGAGTGCATTTCTAGGGATTTCAGCACCTTTGGAGTCTTTCTGTGTGATCCAGTCCTTTCTTAAATATCCATGACCTCGTGCCTTTCAGGTAAAGCAAGAGGTAGGTATTCTCATGGTGCTACCCCCGTGGATACTCACAGTCGAGTTTACCCTCTGACATACCGTAGCTCGTGTATTTTTGTTACGCTGAGGACTAGACATCACGACCTGGTATCTCAGTGCCCAGCGGTTAAGAGCAGTTGTTTCTCTTCTGGAGAACTCATTTCTAGCAGTGGCCTGGTGGTTCACAGTCATCTGAAGCTCTAATTCCAAGGGATTCCTATCCGTCTTCGGTTCTCCTGGGCACCAAGCATACAGCTGGTGCATAGCCATATGCAGGCAGATCGTTCAGGCATATAAAATACATTTTTTAAATTTAAAAATGATTTAAAAACTCTGTATCAACTAAAAATATTTCCAACTTTTCCATTTTCTGCATAGGTTTTTTTTTCTTATCAGGACCAACTTGCACCATTGTTGGACATAGATGCCCATCTGGTAATCAACAATCTATAACGGTGATTAGGAAAACAAATAATTGGCAAACTTACTCAGTAGTCACATTGGTGACCAATTTTATAAAATTCATATCATGTAAGCTCATTGAAAGTATAACTTCATAACTAAATCATGGCTTCTAGAGCCACAGCCCACACAGCCTTTGGTGTGGCAGTGTCCCCCAGTGCAGTGCAGTCCAGCTTTGTCAGCCGTTTCCCTTCCATGTCACTTCTCCGAGTTACAGGTCTGCCCTTTGCTTTGGTCAGTGGGAAGACGAGGCACAGTAGGAAATCAGCCTGTGTCCACTTCTGTACGAATAGATGGAGAGCACCTCAGGCAAAAAACGTAACAGAATCAAAAAGTGACAGCAACCGAGGCTGGACGATGAAATGAGGAGTACATAGGGAGGAGGGAGCAACAAGGGAAGAGAACCACTTCTGTATGGAACTTGGTGCTGAGTTAAGGAGGCTGAAGGGTGGCAGCCGCGGCACGTGGTAGAAGAGAGGCTGTTCAAAGGGAGGGCAGTCTTGTCCACATTTGCTCAGTGGGACGAGTGAGCTGGGAGTTACATATGATGCTGAACACAAGCGATACCTGAAAACTCTTGCAGGCCGTGGAAGAGGGAAGGTGAAGAGCTTCTACCGAGGGCTTAGTATTGGCAAGGTAGAAGCCACACCACAAGTCTTCAATAAGGAGCAAAACGCAGAGAAGATAGATTTTTGAGATGTTTTCCCTTTTTTCCTAGACCATGATTGCCTTGTTTGTTCAAACAATGGTCTAAATTTTGTGGTGAAGATTTTTTTTTTTCTAGAAAGGATATGTTGACAGCCTTTACATGTTAGGCTGACATATGTCGGGAGCCACCTTTTTGGGGTGACTTCTGCCACAATCCTAGCCACGGCGGGTTTGAACATTCCAGGGTAGGGGTGTGAGGATTAGAAATGTTAAGTAGGAGGAACAGAGATAGAGAGATACAGAGACACAGGATAGTAACGGGAGGGCAACTCGTTACTGAATGCTGAATGTTTAGTTTTGAGTTCTGAGTTCGCCAGCCTCTGTTTAATTTTCCATTCACTTTTATACTCCAATACAAAAGGGGGAAGAAGGCAAAAGACTGTTTTAAACTGATATAAAGGACATCCAGAGCGGTTACTTGCTCCCATACTTGAAACATTAAGCAACTATAACCTTAGTTAAACATTCTGCTGTTTAGACAGTGAACACACCTTAGATCAAGTATCCTGAAGGCAGCCACTCCCTAGGTCAAACTTCATATTCAAAAGAAGGAGCAGAAGTATGCTTGAATTCTCTGACCTTTGGTCAGGGTGGAGCGGATCTAAATCTATGGGCCATATAAATGTCCAAAACACCAAGTAACCACATCCCAAGTCAACAACTCTAGAGAGCAAAATAAACTTAAACTCTCTGACCTTCAGATAAGGTGGAATAGGCTCACATTTTTGGGTTCTGACAGGATGTAATTAATATTTAAATCGGTAAATTCTGAGTAAAGTGGACTGCTTTAAAATAAGTGGACCTTATCCAAAACAGCGAAATGACTTAAGAGTGAAGACTGGGGTATCCTGTTAATTATATCTTTGAAGTTTTAGATGCAGTATAAACTTTCTTTCTGGCTTCCTGGCCTGCCCCCCAAGCTCTACAATTGCTTAAAACACCCTATCCATTCTATCTTCTGGTATATTCTTAAGAATATAAAAATTAGAAGAAATTCCAAAGAACTTTACGGGTGTCCCTGGGATGGACTTCTTTGAGAACAGAGAACCCATCCTAACAATCTAGTGTTCTAAAATCACAGCAAAAGATTTGATAGTTTGAAACTCCTCAGCCTAGTGTGGGGCATGGAAGTGGTACAAAATCAAGTGTTTTAATAAAGAAAAATGTAAATGTGTACCATATTTTACATGGGGGAGCGGGAGGGCCGGGAACAAGGGGAGTAAATGTAAATTTTGCTTTTAACAAAAATAAATAAATAAATTAAAATAAAAAGAAAATTTAAGAGTGGCATGTGGCATTGACAAAATACTTAGGCTGGGAAGTAAAGATTTTAAGCAGAGTTTGAGCATGCAGAGGATTGAAGGTTTTTTTTTTATAATTTATTTCAGTTTTTATTATGTGTACATGTGTGGGTAGGTGCACATCTGAGTTCAGGTGCCCATGGAGGCTAGAAGGCATTAGATACCCTGGAGCTGCAATTTGAGGTGATTGTGAGCTGCCTTTTAACTGGGGTCCTCTGCAAGAGCAGCAAGTGCTCTTAATGACTGAACCTTATCTCTTCAACTTCTGTGAACTTAAATGAGAAGGTCTTGGTGTAAATGCAGGCTTTGCTATTTGTCGATTAGCTAAGCTGGACACTTTATATAATTTAAAAAATATGCTATCTTACAAAAGGTTAATGATAATCATAGTTTGGGATTATAGTGAAGATTTTGCAGTTTGTAAAGGTTCTTTTCCACTCTGAAGTTTAAATACTTGATAATAGTTCATAAATATTAACTGGATGTGGAACATTTCTTTGATGAATATTCTAAAACAAGATACTTAAGGGCTTATATTTAGTTAGAAAGTAGTATAATTAGAGTGAAATATTTCAACTATGTTATTAACTGATTTTGTTTCATAATTACTAACATTTGATGGAACATGGTTGTTTAATCCAATGTAAGCCAAAATACAGACTTAAAATGTTCTGCAAATGTGGTTTCTCCTGTTTTCAAAGATAATTCTTTTTATTCTTAGGGTTTTCCTTACTAAAAATGAAGGAGGAGATAAGTGCCTGTGTTTTACTTGCCTTCAATAAAGTGGAACTCCAAACATGAAAATCTCTTGTGCATTGTGCATCTTCTGAAAGGACTAAAGTTATGCAAAAAGAATTAATGCTATGTGAGAGTTTAATCTAAAAGTAAAGAAAAACTAGATATGGAATTATATAATTATTTTCTCAAATTTATCTTTTATCACTGATGTTGTAAGTTCTGTGATTCAGACTCTTAATTACTAGAAACTGGAGAGATGGCTCGATTGTTAAAACACTGACTGCTCCATCAGCATGGCTCTGGTGGCATAGTATGCTCTGGTCTCATTACTGACAGCAGAGCTCTCAGTCTAGCAGGAGGATGGAAACTGGGCTGTTACAAAACACTCCAAATAGGTGGAGGCTGGGTTCATAGTCTAGGGCTTTGTTGCCTTCTCACTTAATCAATGAGGCAGTGATGTGGGATGCCCTTCTGTATATGTGTTGCTTTTATTGGTTGATGAATAAAGATGTTTGGGCCAAGGGCTTAGAACAGTAAAGCCAGGTAGAAAATCTGAACAGGGATATAGAAAGTAGGCAGTGTCAGTGAGACATCATGTAGCTGCTGAAGGAGACAGATTTTGGGGACCTTTCCAGGAGACCACAGCCTTGTGGTGATACATAGATTCCTTTAAGGTGTAAGAGTTACTAAATAAGGAGCCTGAGCCTCTTTCTTCTCCTTGATGTTTCTCAGAACTTGCTCACATTTCTCCAGTCTATAGTACTTCTCCAGAACTTCTGTAGACTTCCTTGACTACAGCTAAGATTGAGCGCTGTAGTTTCCAAGACTGAGCACTGTAGTTTCTATGTGTGAAGGTGATAAAAACCTCTTACCTCTTCTCTTCTACTGTCGGCATATAAGATGTGAATTCAGACAGTTCAGTACCCAAGAAGTGTCCACTATCATCTCCTATAATCCTAAGAACATCTGCCTGGCATACCCCATTAGCCTCCTCCCTGGTACGTGTGCTCCCACTCTTGCCTCATTAAGTCACTGATAGTAAGCCCTGAGTTTTGAAAACACAAACCAAGTCATCATATCTCTTTCTAAATCCTTGGTGTGTTTCCATTCCCATAGACTAAAATTCAAACTCTGCCCCAGGATCCCAAGGCCTAGTAGAGCCTGGCTCTAGCCCATGTGATTCAGTCCAGGTTGGCCCTTTGTTCACTAGGCTCTGACTATCGTAGCATACACTTCTTTCCAGAACTGAGTGCTCATTCCCTGCCTCAGGCATTCACACCTTGTAGTATTTGTCCTGAAAAACTTTCTGCTGGGATCCTGCATGCGTGCTACACTTACATCTCTTGGCACTCAGCACAACTGCCATCTATTCTGAGACCGTTTCCTAATCAGCCCTTCTAAAGCAGTGGACCTTGTTCCCAGACACTTGTCCTCAAATACCTGTGTGTGTTTTCTTCCCAGCACTTAAGAGCCTTTGAAAACGCTGGGAATGTAGCTTAGTTTAGTGTTTGCTTAGCGTGCAAGAGGCTATGACTTTCATCCCCAACACTGCAAACAGAAACATCACACATTTAAAGCCGCTTTTTGTGCCCTTTACCTTGGTCACCTTTTTTCCATTTTTGTATTTGTAATGTTATGAAATATACAGTTAAATTTCAAAGATATTTATATGCTATAATAGTACATCAGACACCCCCTTTCAATTTTTCAAAATAGAACATTGTCATCATTTTGATTTTGTTAAGATTCACAAAATTTTTATTTGGGAAAAATATTGATAGAACTACTGTGAAAAAAACGTCTTCTGTTTTACTTACTGATTGACCCTTAACATTCGCTCCTACCCTTCAGAAGACTGGCACATAAAACTGAGCTCAACAAATGTCAGCTTAACGTGTAGCTAGATGACTTGGCTGGACTCTCCATGTCTCTTACCAAGAAGAATCTGCTAGCACTAAAACAACATCACAGGAAGCTTATAGGAACTTTCTTCCACATTTTGATTTCCATCTTGGGGATACTGCTTGTTACTTTTAAACCATGAGTTCCTCATTCTCAGCGGATGTTTAAGCTTTTAGCCCTTCTCCTCTGCAGTTCAATAGAAGCTTACTCTCAATTTATGTTCATACTTTCATAGCTAAACCCTGTGGGCATTACCTTATTTGGAAGAATAGTCTTACAGATGTAATTAAGAATCTTAAGATGAGGACGTTTTGGATTTTGGAGGTGGACATTAAATAAGATGTCAAAAGTTCCTGAGCCTGCAGAGAGAATTAAAATTCAGAGGAGAGGGCCGTATCAAGATAAAGGCAGAGATTAAAGTTACTCAGCCACATGCCAAGAAGGCCTGAGGCATGGGGAGCTGAAGTGGCAAGGACTCTCCTTGAGTTTTTGTAGTGATCCCAGCCAGAGACACCTTTATTTCACACATGTGATCTCTGAAACTGTGAGAGAATAGGGTTCTGTTGGTCGGAGCACTTGAATAAATTTTGGCATAAATATGGCCTAAACATTGCAGACTCCACACTGTATTAAAATTATTTGTTTACCTGAAATTCTAAGTTAACCTTGGCATTTTTATCGGCTAATTCTGATTATTTCACTGAATCTCAGGATGGTTTGAGAGTAGGGACTAAATTGGGAATAATATACAGATTTTGTCATGAAGAACTGGAATAAAAATAAAAAAGTCAATATAAACAAAGTAGAATTGGTGTCAAAAGAGTTTTAAATATGCTGCAAAATCTTAAGCTTGTACTCAGAAAAGCAAAAAAATTAAAAAAATGTCATATTTGGAATGAGTACATTTTTCATATTTTAAATCTGGTATAAACAGTCTTAAAAGAGGCTAATTTGTTTCTTCTGGCTGTAAAAGGAAATGTAAAGGCTGAGCAAAAGAAGGAGACATTGTTGCACTTGCAGAAGACCCTGGTTTGATTCCCAGTACCTATGTGGTAACTGACAACCTTTGGTAACTTCAGTCCCAGGGGATCCGAGACCTTCTTCTGGCCTCCACCCTCAGCTTCTGGTCTCAGCAGACACTGGGCACACACATGGTGCACACACATACATGCATGGGAGACACTCATAAAATAGGTTTTTTTTTTTTTTTTGGTTTTTCCAAACAGGGTTTCTTGTAGCTTTGGAGCCTGTCCTGGAACTAGCTCTTGTAGACCAGGTTGGCCTTGAACTCACAGAGATTTGCCTGTCTCTGCCTCCCGAGTGCTGGGATTAAAGGCGTGCGACACCATCACCGGGCAAAATAAGATAATTTTTAAGAGGTAAAATCCATCCAATCCTAATTTAACTAAAATACATGCTTAGGGGATTAATAACAAAATTGGGACCACTGTTATTTCTACCATAGACACTTTTTAAGACTGAGCTGAAAAGGAGCAAATTAAAAGCCAGGAATTAAGGAAGAATTCGACTGAGAACAGCATTTGATGAAGAACATTAGTGGATGGTCTCCCCAAGTGCTGCAGGGGTGTCTGGAGTGAGCGAGGAGCCTGGGGGAACACCTTTCCTGCCTTTGCAGGCCTCAGGAGAGAGTAATGACACGCAGGAGGCAAAAACAGACTTTCCCTTGTTTAAATTTTGCATTCTTATAATCATCCATTTCCCCCTTGTGTGTTTTTAAGCACAAATATCATGCGGGCTATTAGATAAGTAATTAACTCTGTTGAACAAGAAAATGGAGTGGGTGATTGGGGGAGGATGAGGGGAACAAAATTTCCAAAGTCTGTTTAATAATAGATGAAATGAATAGAATGGATTTGATGTTTCTTACAAATAAGACTCAGGTATCCACGATGGACAGCCAGATTAAAAAAAAAACTTAAAGAGAGACTTTTACTCTATTAACTTCACTTGTGGCTTGGGTATCCTCAACCAGAGACAACCTCCCTGCTCTGTGCTTTGAGGAATTTAAACTGTGGAGAATGAGATATAAACAAACACAGAGAGGTAGCCCTGGGTGTGAGGTGGGGTTGGGGAGGTGAAGGAGGCAGAGAAACTATTACAGAAGAAAACACAGAAGACAGCAATCGGGAGTCACTGATCACTGCCAAAGGAAGTTTCTGATATTTGTTCATTAATTTACTCCTCTATCACTCACTGACTATATAGGATGTGTGTAGTAAAAGGAGCGCGGGCCCCTTGTTCCATCCCGCCCCGCTAGCTTACACCCGAAAAAATCACACAGAAATTGTATTAAGTAAATTATTGCCTGGCCCATTATATCTAGCCTCTTCTTGGCCAACTCTCACATCTTGATCTAACCCATTTCTATTAATCTGTGTTCACCACGAGGTCGTGGCTTACCGGGAAAGATCCTAACCAGTGTCAGTCTCAGACAGGAGTTTCATGGCATCTGCCTGACTCTGCTCTTCTTCCCAGCATCCAGTTCTGTGTTTCCTGTCCTATCCAAAGGCCAAGGCAGTTTCTTTATTCAACAAATGAAAACAGCACAAATACAGAAGGACCTCCTACACCAGATGTGTCAGGGATTATGCAAATGCAGGAGTTTCTCCAAAGAGCAAGTTTGTCCTGGTTTTAGAGGGTAGATTGTACATGGAGAGGAAAAAGTCAAGCTTCAAGCAAGTACCATAAATTCTAAATGTTATGGCAACAGAAATGTTTCTAAGGTATAGTAAACACACAGACTAGGCCAGCATGGGAGGGAGGGCTGGGCAAATGGATATTAAAATCTTAGTGGAGTTGATGTTCTGTTAAACATCTGATCTATTAGAGGAAGCTATTTGCTGAGACAAATTAAATGAAATTAAATAACAAATTAAATAGAGTTATATTTATTATATTATAAATAAGAGTCATATTGTGAGAGTGTCCCTTTGCTAGGAGCCTCTCATGTGCCAGCCCCTGCAGGTCTTCTGTTCATTTTTTCAATAACTTCATGGCGTTAACATCCCTTAAGGCATTCTTTGTTTGACACTGTGTTTTGTTTCTAACCTGGGCTGACTTTAAATCCTCATCCTCCTGCTTTAGCCAACCATGTGGAGGAATTAGAGAAACCACCACTGTGACTTGTCTTAGTCATACTGTATATAAGGGAGTTAGGGTCCGGAGCTCTGAAGGATAAGGTAGATGTGTCTGGTTCTACAGAACTCTTGAGCATAATATTTTCCAGCCTTCTTGAGTGTCTGTATATCAGAAAATGTGTACATGTGCTAAGTCACTTTTAGGTGTGTCAGAGATAAAATTCTCAAGTTTTAATTGTTTTAGTGAATTGTAACCCAAATTTGATGATCCCTGCTTTTAGTAGGCACAGTCCCTAGTAAAGGCACATAGTGTATGCAGCATGCAAAGACAGTTTTCTGTAGAAAAGCCCACTTGAAATCCAGTTAGCAGGAAGTAGTGTTTTGACTCAGCACAACCCCAGACTAGTCTGTCTTATACCCAGACAGGTAAAGCAACCTGAACACGCATGTGTCTGCTTAGCTGATCCCTCTTACTTCTCTGTATGTCACAGAGAGAGGCTTCTGCTGCTATCTGGTACATAGCATGATGGCTCCTGAACGTGTTTTAGAGCAGTGTTCCTCAAGCATTGAAATTGTGCTCGACACTGAACTGCTGCAGACCATGAATCTCTGGGCTGGGGCTGCCATTCTGCATTTCTCAATGCTGAGGCTCCTGGGTAACTCTGGAGCTTCTGAGCCATGGGCTGAATATATGCTGAATAGCAAGAGCTTGGAACACCTGGAGACAAGCTTCTGGCTTACGGTAATACAAGTCTCAACCCTGTAGTGCACAAGACTGTAATAGTTTATTAGAGAATAATTATCTGGTCTATACAGTATATAAACACTGGGTAAAGCATAAGATATGAATGGGAAAAATAGCCTTCACCTTCTTATACTATAGAGATACAGTCCTGTATGTGAGTCAGGCTGGGGAGTGTTATTCTTTTTATTCTTGCTTGCATTCTGTCACCAGTCATGGTGAGTCCTTTAAGAACATAATTTATGATTTTGAAGAGTTAAGTGTATTGAGGCAGAGAAGAGAAGTAATTACCATTAAGGTAATATCAAATCTTATAGGGTATCTCACTCACTCTGGGGCTTTTTATACAAAGAGTGATCTTGAACAGTGATGCATGAAAGGTTATCTGGGGCGGGAGACATAATCATGTATAGTTTTAAAATGAGAGTCTAGATTCAATTTGATAGGCAGGTGATCATCTCAGGCAGAGAAATGGTCTGTTCTTAAAAACTGGTGAAGTGAGGATTGAGGCAAAGGGTAGATTTTTGAAAAAGAATCATCATGTGTTAGTATGTAGGGAGCCAAAAGGAAAAAGAGAACTTAAGGATGCGCCTCACTCAGGTTTCGGGTTTGGATGCTGGATGGATGTTGGCCCCGTTTTCAGAGTAGAGAACATGTGAGGGACTTTGGGAGTCTGAAGTGAGGATGCAACCTTTTGACTTAGGGAATGTCAGCAGCAGATGGACCCTGTTGGGTTGCTGGATGCTGAGCTCCAGCTGTCTCCTATTTTCCCACATCCTTTCTTGTGTAGACTCTGGGAAAAGAAAGGCTCAGGAACATCTGATCCACAAGCATGTTGATGGGAATTTTTGTTGTAATTAGAGGAGAGGTGTGTGTTGTGTTCCCCAGCCGCCAGCC
>JAQHUG010000164.1:3767990-3778210 GCA_028555095.1 Dicrostonyx torquatus
GTTTTCAGCCAGAGAGCAGTGCTAGAGAAGCAGCTGAGAGCCCTACATCTTGCCTGTGACAGGAAGTCGACTGAGACGCTGGGCAGTATCCTGAGCATAGGAAATCTGAAAGTCCACCTTCACAGTGATACACTTCCTCCAGTAACACCACACTTAGTACAACAAAGCCACACTTCCTAAGAGCACCACTCCCTGGAGACCAAGCATTAAAATTTGTGAGCCTATGGGGGCAATTCTATTCAAATCATCAGAGATGGTGAAAGTGTTCTGAATGGATATAATATAATAGCTACTAAATGCTATTTTTCCTAATTTTTATTTTTTTAAATTATGTGTGTATTTTTTTAAATGTAGTGATATAAATTTATAGTATTATTTGTTGATTTTAAGATACATGTTGAAATCACTTGCTAAAATATAGCAGGTTGGAAACCCTGATATCCATAATGGTACCTGCATCTATATCTGCATTTATCATCTATTTTGCGAATAGAGTAAGTACAGATTACTGGGCATTTTGACACTTTAAAAATACTACAGTGTTTTGTGACTACCCAAGGCTAAATACTAGCCTGCAGCATTTTCCAAATATATTTGCCTAGGCAATCATTTTTTAAAAAGTGGAATGTCCATTAGTGTACTAATCCTTTTTAATCCACCAAGGCCCTAAGCAAAGGTAAAAAATAAACAATCCTCAAATCTGACCAAAGGCAAATGTGTTACCCTGACATTCTCAGGCAGAAGTGATTTGAGTTGATGTTTTGCTCTTGTTATCTTTCTATTTGAAACAGTGGTGTGGAGTGGAAGTAGTATCAGATACAACAAGCCAGAATGTCAGCAGACTTAACAAGAGTTAAGTCTGAAGGAGAAGGCAGACACTCCAGGAAATGCACACAGAGAGCATCCTTGTGAAGTGGACTGTAGCGACAGTTGTTCCTAGGATGACCATTAGAGAAATACTGCTCCCGTTCCTTAAAAATCCACTTTTGCAGTGGTATTTGCTTAATCCTTTGTATTACTTGTAAACCTGAGTTCCTTGGCAGGCTAATTCCCATAAGACATCTTATTCCCGAATAGGTCAATGGGTAGAAAGATGGCTATGTTGTGAAGCAAAGGACCCGATGAGAGGGGACCAGAGGCCACCTTAGCAGCTGGTACATTGGATACTCCTTTTACATTCCCACCATCTTAGATTTGCTTAGGCATAAAGTAGAGATGAGAATGTCAGTCTCATAGGACTGTCGTACAAATTAAATGAAACTAAATACGTGAATCTACCTAGCACTTGGCCAGGAGACAAGTCTTCCATTCTTGAGCAGAGGTGTTGTAAAATTAATTAATTTCTGCAATTGTTGCAATTTAAAGGTGATGGAGTCCCTCCAATTGAGTTTTCCTAAGCTTTTGTCTGCCGATGATCAGCTTTGAAACTTGTGGTTAGCAAGACCATACACTGAAGGAGGGTGGTACAATGAGATCTTAAAAAGGTAATTAAATTTTCATTTCTAAGAGAGCAGTTTCATTGAGTGGTGAGAACAGGGCTGACTGAGGAGTTGCTGAATCAGAGAAAATTCCTTTAAGCAGTCGAGAAATAGGCAAAAGAGATTGGGAGGAGGCTGAAAAGCATTAGGCTAAGGATGTTTGCTGTCGGTTTTCATCTTGTTTAGCATCCCACCTTCAGACTGGAATATGACACCCTTATATTTCTTTTGTGTTTTGTTTTGTTTTGTTTTTTTGAGATGCAATAATTCTGTGTAGGTCAGTCTGGACTTGAACTCGAGTCTCCTGATTCAGCCTGATTGCAAGTGCAAGTCGTTCCCCTTGCATTGTGACAACCTGGCATTTCCTATACATCGGAATGAATGAAGAAGGTGGTTGGAAGGGAATCGATGGGGGAATGAGACTGGCTGCCAGTGTAAGCCTTGGGTACAGTTCTCGTTCCCAGGTCCCTGTAACAGGGAGGTCCTCCCGTCTGCCTTATGATCTTCATGTCTTTAGGGTGAAGATTATTTTAATAAGGCCTGCCAAACACCTTGAAAATTATGGAGTGTATGATCCAAAATGTGTGCCAAGCAATCTCTTTAGAAAAACGGTTTCTTTGTCCGGGATGATTGCACCTCTCGCTGGTGCTATGAAGGTTGCTTGCCTGTTTATGAATACCAAGTCCAATTCCTGAAGCACTGATTGATCTGAATTGAACTGGTGGAGCACTAACCCAGCAAATGTGTCTTCAGATTACAAGGCGAATCGCTCCTTGCCGTTTATGAGTTGAGAGTCCTTGCCTGCTCTCGGTGGATGCTCGGGCTCTCTGCTAGTGGCTTTCATTACTTACCCACCGGCTGTGCCACCTGTCAGGTCTGTGCTCTTCAGTGCGCAGTGTAACCATAGCTCTCGGTAATTTTCTGACTGACAAAATTGCCTGCTCTTTGTTTTCATGGATGTAAACGGTACCCACTTAAGCCCCATTTATACAGGGAGAAGAGCGGCTGTTCAGAAACCTGGCGTCAAACACTGCTTTCCTGAACCACGTTGTGTTTTGAGCCCTGTGCTATAAACAGAGCCAAAAGTTAAAAATGTTCATTTTGAGCTGAGAGGCTGTGAGGGATTCTCTAACGTAGAGTCTGAGATTTGGACTGAAGAGATGGCTCAGCCGTTAAAGGCCAGGCTCACAACCACAAAAATGAGTCTGAGGTTTGATGTAACACCTTAGATTCTGATTTAGATTTTGAAAGGGTTTTTGGTCATTGTTTGCCTTAGATGAGGGGGGAAATTATCACATTTACCAACAACTAGAAACTCTCATACATACAGTTTAAACATTATAAAATTGTATTTTAATTAGTTAATATACTTGTGTGTGTGTGTGTGCACATGCACATGGTGTCTGTGTATATGTGTGTGTTGTGTGTACACACAAATACATGCCATAGTTCATGTGTGGTCGGAAGAAACTTGCTGTAGTTCCCTTGTTTCACAGTGTAGATTTAGGATGTCAAACCCAGGTGGGCAGACTTGCTGGCAGATGTGTGGGATACATGTGGCCTCCTGGCCACAGGTTGGACATCACCATGACCAGTAAGACCATTATATTATTTGCAATGAATTTTGACATATAAAAATATAAATTGTGGTTCAGAATGGTGAATGACATCTCAGATGTAGGCGCTAAAATTAAGTAGTGTTGGGGAACATAGATGGACTGTGATCAGCCTAGCATATTAAAGGGTTGCTCAGAAAATATGAAAAATGAATGCAGACTCAGGCCCAGGCATCCAATGTCCTCTTCTGAGATCCATAGTCACCATACATAGGTGGTACACAGAAATACACTCAGGCAAAAGACCCATACTTATAAAGTAAAAGAAAATTAAAAATATCTACACCTGAAAAATTATCACACAATCAAGGTTATGACCATATCTATTACCTCATACTTTTTTCTCTGTCCCTTGGAATCTCCCCTCTTGTTCTCCCCTCTTCCCTCTTCTTAGGTACTCAAAGAACTTCTTTCTGTTGCTATAGAACAGTCTACTTCCTAGGATTTTATATAAATGTAATCAAACATTTATTCTTCATCTGTTCTGTCAATGAGTACGTTATTTCCAATGCTCATTCATATCATCAGCATATTAATATTGCGTTCCTTCTTACTTTCTGAGTAGCATTCTGTTGTATGGACATGCCGTCCTTTATTGAATTTCTTTGGATCTTTGAGTTGTTTCTGTTTTTAGCTATTAAACATAAAGTTCCTATGAAATAGTCCTGTGGAAACTTTTAAATAAGAATGCAGGTGGGCTTAACTTTTAAAGAAATTACTACTGTCTCTTCTAAAGCGATTGTACTATTTTACATTCTTATTAGCTGTATGTGAGGTTTTTTTTGTTCTTTGCCAATATTTGTCATGATAACCTGATAAGATGCTAGAGATAGTGATTTCTGTGTGTTTACAAAAGCTTTGCCAAGATTCCAGAGGCATCCCCTTATATGTTTTCCCCAAGAGTCTTATGTTCATGTTTAGGCTTAACTTTGCATATAACATCTGATGAAGGTGGAAATTTTTTAATGGTAATTTTTTAAAGAGGTATTAATTGTTGCAGCATCATTTATTATAGCATACCATTTTATGTTCTGCTATCTCTTTTTCTGTGTCCACACATGTGGTTCTGAGTGTCTGCCTGTCCCTTTCTCTCACTCTCCTGATTTTGACAGTCTTATAGCTGACCTTGAAAGTTCATGTTCAACTCTTAGCTTTTTCCCTTTGCAAAGTTTGTTTCTCATCAATCTAGGTGCTTTGCATTTTCATGCAATTTCTGAAAATTGCTCGTCAGTTTCTGACAATGATTTCCTAGGATTTTGGTTGTGATTTTTATGGGATATATCTCAGTTTGGGAGAACTAAAATTGGAATCACAGCAAGTGTTCTTCAGTGTGGCAGTAGTTACATCTACTTGATTTCTTCTCTAATGCCCCTTGGGAGTGTTTTTTAGTTTCAAGAGTGCTGACCTTTCCTGTGTTTTGACAGGCTGGTTTATATATCATTTTCATTGAGTTATTCAAAAGTATAAGCTTCGCTTTGGGAGAACACTTAGGTTTATAGTAAGGTTGGTTGGCTATGCAAAGCCCCCATAACCAGTGGTTCTCAACCTTTCCAATGGTGTGAGTCTTTAATACAGTTTCTCATATTGTGGGGACCCCAACCATTAAATCATTTCTTGCTGCTTCTTAACTATAATTTTGCTACCATTATGAGCTACAATGTGAATATCTGATAAGGGATCGTGACCCATAGGTTGAGAACCACTTCCATATACTCAGTCCTTGCTATACACAACCTTCCCCTACCGCCAACATCCCAATATCTCAGTGGTGTCGTCACCACAACCAGGAAACTCACCTCCTGCTTGTCACCCAGAGCCCATAGATACCCAAGAGTCCACTCTGCACACAGTCTGTGGATTCTAAGAACTCTTTAAGGCATCTGCCCATCCTTAGAATACCAAGCAGAATGCTACCAGTGCCACAGAACTCCTCTGGGATTTACCGGCTCATGCTCTTCTTTCCTGTGTCACTGGCAGTCATGGCTCTTTTTGCCATCGTCATAGTTTTTTCATCTCAGCACATCATAGTTGGATTCATATAGTAGATAATCTTTCCTGGCTAATTTCATGAAGCAATACGCATTTAAGAGCCTTCTATGCCTTTTGCTGGTTTGATTGCTCATTTTGTTTTATGATAGAGTAAGTAACATTCGATTGTATGGATGCAACACTTTATGGTCCTATCTATTTAAGGTCATCTTGATTACTTGATAATTAAAAATAAAATAAATATGATATGTAAATATAAATAAAATATAAATTAAAATATTCATATTTCTCAGCTTTCTCTTTGAGACAGAGTTTGATTTGGTGGCCCAGCTTAGCCTCGAATTTACTTTGTGTCACAGGCTAGCCCAAAATTTGCAGTAATCCTGTTCAGACTCTTGAGTGCTAACATTATGGGTCTAACCCAGTAAGCCCAACTTTCCATGACTAGATTTTTTTTGTAGGCATGTTTTCAATTCATTTGGGTAAATGCCAAGAATCATAATTATTGATTTGTATGATTCACTTTTCTCAGACATTGCTAACCAGACCTCCTCACCTATTATATTTTATATCCCTCTAGGTAATGAATAAGAATTAGTTTTCTACATCCTTGCCAGTTTTGGTGTTGAGCTAAACTGTCTTTCCCTGATTGTATTGGTTTTGTTCCTTTGTCCAAGATAAACTGAACCTATCACCTAGCCCTCTGTCATGTTCCATTGTTTGATTGATATTTTGTCAGCAGCACTACACTGTTTTCCCTTCTGTATTTTATGGTAAGTCTAAGCATCAGGTGGAGTCAGCCCTCTGGTTTATCCTGTATCATTGTGTTAGCTGTGCAGGTTGCTTTGAGTTTTTACATAAACTTTGGGATCAGTTTGTGGATATCTATGAAAGTACTGACTTTTTTTAAAAAAAATTTTGACTGATAATGAATGCATAGATAAAGTTTCCAGTACTAACATATTAATAATATTGAGTTTTTCATCATTAACATGAGATATTGCTGTTCATTTTTTCCCTGATTTCCTTAATTAGAACAAAGTTTTATTTTTAACTGAAAATACTTTTTTTTGTCTAGTATATTCTGATTATGGTTTTCTCTCCCCCAACTCCTTTCAGACCCTTCCCACCTACTTAGATTCATATCCCTTCTTTCCGTTTCTTAGAATGCAAACAGGCATCTAAAAATAGCAATAAAGTAAAATAGGATAAAATAAAAGTAAACAAAAATAGGAACAAATGAACCAGCAGGAAAAAAAGAGCCAAAGAAAAAGCACAAGAAACACATATAGATGCTGAGACACACACATCTGCACACATAGAAAACTGATAAAAACCAAACATCATCATATACAAGGTCTATAAAGTGAAAAAAAACTCAGACAAAGCACTGTGAGACAAAGAACTGGTGTCATTTTGTGTGGGGTATAGGGCCTGTCCTTAAGTGTGGCCTATATCCCCAGTGAGACTCCATTGGAGAAAACTAATTTTTTCTTTTATGAGTATTATTAATTGGTGATAGCTTCTGGAGGATTTTTATCCACTTCTCCTCTTAGCAATGCATACCATCTGGCTTCAGTCCATCAGGCCCTACTCATGCTGCTATCGACTCGGTGAGTTTATATGTGGGTCGGTCCTGCTGCGTTTAGAAGGCCTTGCTTGCTTGGTGTCCTCCATCTCCTCTCGCTCTTACAGTCTTTCTGCCTCTCTTCCACTGAGTTCTCTGAGACTCAAGGGAAGGGATTTGATAAATACATTTTATTTAGGATGGGCAGTAGAAAAAAGTTTTCTTCCTTTAGATAATAAACAATTTTAAATCAGATTTATACCTCAGTATTTTATGTTTTGATACTAATGTAAATTGTATTACAACTTAAATTAATTCTTCTTGTTAATTCTTGGTCTCTGGGAAAAGAGTTCTTACATAATAACCTTGTGTCCGATAACCTTGCTGTAATTGTTTATTATAGAAACTCTCATGTTTATTTCTGATTTCTTATGGTGATAACTATGCCATTTGTGAAAAAGACATTATTATCTCTTCTTTCCTAGGGAAAGATAGCCTTTGTTTTATTTTCTTACCTTATCAATATTAGTAACATCTTCTAGTACACCACAGCAAAGAAGCGATGACAGGAGACAAACTTGCTTTTTCTGATCATGGAGAAGCTTGCACTGTCCTATTCTTTGCCGTGATGCTAGCTGTAGGGTTTCTTTTTTTTGTTTGTTTGTTCATACATTATATGATCATGTTACTTTTCTATTTTGACCTGTACATTAATTTTGAGTGTTATAGCCTACATGTTACAGCCTATATAGTTTTGAATGTTATAGCCTACGTGCCTGAAACCAGTTATATTTGGTTGTGATATATGACAAAAATTTTTCGGTTGTGAATTTCCTGTTTTGGATTCTTTGTTACTAGTGTATTAGAACATATTAGATTCTTGTACATTGCTCCTGTAAACTTGCTAAGTAACCTATTGGTTGGATAACTTTAAAGAATCAGCCCATATTGTGTGCAGATACTCAAATGGCCACTCATTTGAAGTCTCGAGGGAAACTTTGCAGATCTTTAGGGCTCCCTCTGTGTTTGTTTCTCTTTGTATACTTGAAACAAATGGTATCCAACTAGGTTCCTGCTCTGTGTACATGTCCTAGAGATGCTTTTCAGGAAACATGTATATCACAAGCATTTTTCTTAATTGCTTGATGCTCAATATCTTTAGAATTATTGTTCCATGTATGTTGTCTGTTTTTTTTTTAAAGGAAGTGCTGTCCTTTGCACTAATACACTACAGCTTTTCCACTGTTTTCTTGAGGATGAGTATTTAGATTGTTTTGTTTTTTTCCTAAAAAAGAAATGTAATGAGCATGCTTTTCAGTATTATGGAATTATGCAATTTTACACAAACAACTACTCAATGAGATAACTGTATAAAAGCATCAAAATTGAGTGCCTACTATGTTATCAGAATTACATTAGATAAAATATGTAATTCTATTGAGAGTTCTTATTTAAAGATAAGATTTTCCAAGAAATTAAAGCATAAGGGGAAAGATTAGACTTAATACACTCTTAGGTATTTTTATCCAGAGTCATAGGCAGATGAGATATTCTGGAAAAATAATGTTTCCAGAAAGTTAAAACTTATGGTAAAATATGATATAATCTTAACCTCATTATAGCACACTGAAATTCAGAACACAATATAGTATAAAGTATATATTTAATGTAAAGTATAATATTAAATAATTTAATCTTAGTGATTCATAAATATTTTTATAAATATAAATGTTCATATACTGCTGTAGATGTGGGACACCAACATGAATCAGTACTGGCAAATGCCCCTAGGGTCATAGAAATCAAATCGCCATGCATTTTAGCTAACTGGTTGGTAGCATGAATCTTTTCTTCCTAGTTCTCTCAGTATGTATTTTATTTATAAATCTACATCACTTACCAGAGTCTGCCTCTTCAGAACAATTCATATTTCCATCACTTTATTTCCCCAGATTAGTAGTTCCTGGAGGGCAGGGACACTGTGTTCTTCATGGTTTTCAATTCTACTGTGTCTCGCTAAGTGTTAGATATGATTAATTAATTCAGATGCATGGAGAGTTTGGGAATTTCAAAACTTTTTGGATAATTGGTCTCGAATTCAATAATATATAATTTAGAAAAACAATGCCAAAGATGTTAGCAGCCTTGTGTAAAAGTAAAACTTTCCACATCTTAGTGTAAGGTTCAGCTCTGTAACAAACTCCCTGTAGGGAGTTTGGAAATGTGTCCCTGGACTACAAGAGCAGAGACTTGGGCTTCCAGAACATACCAAGAGAGTGAGGGATGAGAAAGGTGGCAAGAGGAACCTCTCCGTGGCTCTAGGACAAAAACTTCCTTTAAAAATCATGGTCTTCTTCTCTGTATGTGCTCTTGCTGTTGGTGAACACATCACTGAATTTCATGGATACACAGGTAAATTTTAGATTAATATATAGATTGTTGGTTTGGTACTGGGCTGTTAGTTTGTTAGCACTGTTTGTTCATTTGTTTTTAAAGAAAGGAATAAAAGCTTGGACTTGAATGAGTTCTTTGTATCTTCTTCTAATTTATTATTTTGCCATGAGCCAACAAAAAAAAAAGACATATTTAAAGTTAACTAATTGAACAAATGCATATACTCAAGATTACTTTTTTCAGGAAGTTCAAGGTTTGTTGCTTAGGTGTCTACCATCTAGGCAGTCTGCACTTCCTCTAAGATGGAACTGTCTCTTGGAGTCAAGTTGTTAAATTTAAAAAAAAAGGAATGAGTTGGAAGTTACACTGTGAAGTCTTTCTCGAAAACAGTTTCACACTAATTCTTATTTGGCTATATTAAAAAGGAATGTGGAAAAGAATAGCTATCCAGCAGTCTGATAGAACCTTCAAGAAGGAGTGGCCATATCATGACATAAGTAACTTCTGCATTTAAAATTTATTTATGATGCTGGGTGGCGGTGGCACATGACCTTAATTCCAGCACTTGAGAGGCCAGTCTTCAAGTTTCAGGCCAGCCTGGTCTACAGAGTGAGGTCCAGGCCAGCCAGAGCTACAGAGAAATCTTGTCTCAAAAACCAAAAAAAAATTCTTTGTAAATTTTTGATTTATTATTGCTATCCCTGCCCACTGTCTGAGCAAGCATAAAAGTGAAGTGTTTTCCTGCTACCGGAATATTTGTATCATAAAGCTGAAAAGTTTGAAGCATAGCTGGATCTTTATTTTCTGTGGGGCTAGCTTTTTCATACCAGTAGCAGGTGTGGAGTGGGCTAGGGGGAGATTGGCTGAGAAGAAGAAAGCCTACAAAGACACATGTCTATACTGTGTCCTCGTTTCCCACTGCACAGTTTAATGGAAGAAAGGAGCTCAGAAAAAATAATGAAGACTGATGAATTTAGTCCTGCATTTGTTGTTGATATGTAAATGCATAGATTCTCTTGCATAACACATCCTTCTCTGACAAATTTTCTCTCCTGGTGCATTTTGATATGTGACTAAATTTATAAATTTTTAAAAATTGTAACATTAAAACTATACTTGTTTTTTATTCTAGCAATTTTTGAAATCAGCTTGGAAACAATTGAATCTGGACTTTTT
>JAQHUG010000164.1:3821535-3832768 GCA_028555095.1 Dicrostonyx torquatus
GAATTTCTTATTTCCTCATTAAGGGCCTCTATCATAAAGTTATTTTTAAGGTCAGCTTCTGCATTGGAATGTTCAGGTCTTCTGATGTAGAGCTGCTAGGTTGTGGTGGCGCCATAATACTCGTTATGTTGTTAAATTTATTCCTTCCCTGGCATTTATCCATCTCATCCTCCATTCTATGCAGGTGGTGCCTATGCCTCCAGGGACACTCTTCCTCTAGTTGGTATAGGCAGTGTCTATGCCTCCAGGGGCAGTTGATGCCTTGGTGGATGGGTGGGTTTGTGGGGGCAGAGTGGGCCTTGTAGATTCCATGGTCCAAAGAGAGGTGGTGGTAGAGAGGCCTGCCTGCAGGAGTCTTGCCTGTTGACCAGCTAGTGGGGGTGCAATGGGTAGGGGAGGAGCACTGGAAGTGCCCCAGGGCCTAGTGTATAGAAATTAGGCTGTCTGTCTGGGAGACCAGTTATTCACATCTTGGTCTAATCAGTGCAGGTGGTTTCTGTGTCTCAGGAAGCTGCTGGTGCTTCACTGGATGGTTGAGTTTGGAACTTGTAGATTACAGGGTCTAATGGGGGTGTGCTGGAGCAGTCTGCCCACAGGAGCCTTGCCTACTGACAAACTAGTAGGGCTACGATGAGTGGTGGGTCAATATTTGTTAGTGCATTTTATTTAAATAGCTATGCCATAATTCTCAGTTGGTGTAATTCACTATGTGTAAGAACCATGATTTATTTATTCAGTTGTTATTACTGAATGTTGTTTCTAGGCAATTTTAAAGTTAATTTCCTACTGTATAATATTTTGAAATTTTTGTATATTTTTTTATTTAGCATGTTTTCTTAAATATAGGCAATGAAGATACCTTAAGTGCTTTGATCTTCTATATACTGATTATTCTGAAAATTTCTGTGACCTGTAAATGACATTTTCAGGATGCCATCTGCTATTTGATCTTTTTGTTCTTGGTAATATAAGCAGCTCTTATTTCACACTTCAATGTGTGTCCTGGATGACCACTAGAGGTCATCGAAGAAATTAAATATCCCACCTAAAGCTCAGACTTTTCTGTCAGGTTGACCTTCATGTAAATCAGAGAAAGAATCTTTAGCTAATGCTTGCTGACTGTTATAACATTCAATATTAAAATACATCCTAATTTGAAAACCATTACTTTATATCTATGAAGGGCTCATAGCATCTGATTGAACTTTCTTCAAGGATGAGATTGGCCCATGATCTTTGATTTATACCTTGTTTATTTTTATTTTTTATGTCTTGCTCTGCTTTCTACTTTTACATGCCTTTTTTTCTTAAATATTTACTTAAATTAGTTTAGGTTAAATAGCAAATCTAAGAACTGTTAGAGTCAAAGAAGCCATGCAAAAATTTAAAATTTATTGGGATTGATTTATTAAGGGAGTAACTGGTTTTGCTGCTGTATTCTTTCCATGCCACTACAATATGCAGATTACATAGAAGTATGCTACAACCAGAGCAAACTGGCATCTTTTTTTCTACATTTAACATCTTGAGGACTGGAAAAATTATCCATTATGACTATTTAATGCTGTCCTAAAAATTACAATTATTTTTTACATAAGGGAAACAAGGGAGAAAATTTTAAAACAAACTAAAAAATATTAATGTTCTTTGACTTATGATGGGATTATAACTCCATAAATGTATTTAAATTGAAAATAATATACATTGAAAATTAATTTTCCCCATCTATCCCATAGAACATTTCCATTAAATTTAGCCTTCCTTAAATCTGTTTAGAGTACTTACTGACAGCTTGCGTTGGGCAAAATCATCCAACATAAACTCTATTTTGTGATAAAATTAACAGTGTCTCATAAATTATTTACTGATACATGAAAGTCCAAAGCAAATGGTTGTATTGGGTATTTTTTCACATCATAGTAAAGCTGAAAAGTTGTAAATTGAACCATCACAATTTAAAGACCATCTGTGAATAAAATTATAAAAGAATTTTATTCTAAAACACCTATATTCTCTTTGCACATAGGTTAGAGATGATACATACCATCTCTGATGGCTGGTTTTATAGATCAGCTTAGCTGGACCAAAGGATGCACAAGCTTCTGATTAATATTATTTCTGGGTGTGTTTCTGAGTGTTCCTGGAAGAGATAAGCATTTAAGTTGATGAGCTAAGGCAACGTAGATTACCGTCTCCCAAAAGAATAGGTGTCACCTTGATTTCTAAGGACGCAAACAGGGAAAAGGTGGAAGAAGGTTGGATTGGTGTTCCTGTTAGACTTCCTAAGGAGAGCCTCAGTCTTGTGGTATTCTTGGTTCTCAGCCTTCAATATTTTCTGGGATCTGTACCATTTTTTTCTTAATTCATAGGTTTTGAAGTACAACACTTGCTGTTCTGCAGATGGCAGATACTGGGAATTCTTGACTTTTATAAGCATGTGAATCAGTGTTTTATGGTATCTACGCAAATATCTATATCTGTCTATCATGTATTCATTATCTATCTATCTATCTATCTATCTATCTATCTATCTATCTATCATCTTCTATCTATTCATCCATCATATTTTTACACTCTGTATCTTATTGGGGAGCCCTCAGTACAATACCATCTAAATATAAACTTACTACTTCATTATCTTTAGTTTGTATTCTAGACATCAAGATGGTTTCCCAGGTGTCAAGAAAATTGTTCTAGTCAAGGGAGCAATGAAACTCCTACTTTTTTCTCCTCAAATTTACTTGTTTATTTGAATTTAATTATATTATAAATTATATAACAAAATTGATTTTTTTGTGTGTATGAGTATGTGTGTGTCTGTATGCATGTGTATAATGTATGTATGCAGTTGTATACTCTCTTGTATGTATGGAGGACAGGATGGAATGTTGGGTACCCTACTGTACCACACTGTATCTGCTTTTTACAACAGGTTCTAACTGCAACTAGAGCTAGCCTACGAACCCCAACAATCCTCCTGTCTCTCATTCCTTATTCCTTATTTTTAATATGGGTGCTGGTTCTGAACTTAAGTTCACGTGTTAGCACAGCAAGCACTTTTACCTACTGAGTCATTTTTTCAGCCCCCATAAACTTTTATCATAGTTGCCTTTTTATTATACACATTTACTTACTCTTATTATTTTTGCTTTATTTACATAGTGTATTGCTATGTAGTCTAGGCTGATCTGGAACTCACAACAATGCCCCATTTGGAGTTCTCAGTCCTGGAAGTACAGTCTTGATCTACTACACATGACTTCTATACTGTGTTTTAAACTTATGGGCTTATCCCATTTTGAGATAAGGAAAGTTCTTTATCTTCAAACGTACAAAGTTGAAGATAGTCTTTGATGTCAATTCTGTTATTGTTTGGTGGTTGTTTTTCCTGAAAAGTTTCACATGTTGAGAACTTGATCTTCTGTGGTGATGTGGGAGTTCTTACAATCTTTAAGAGCTGAGACTTGCTAGAATGACTTTAAGTGTGATGATTAAACATTGTCAACTGACAGGATGTAGGGTCACCTAAAATACAAGCCTCCATATATTCTATGAAGGATTATATAGAATAGGTTAAGTGATATGGGAAGACCCACTTTAACTGTGGGTAGCATCTTCCCATAGGGTGGGGTCCTGGGCTGAATAAAAAGAAAAAGCAAGTTGAGTAACAGATTTCATTATTCTCTGCTTCCTGTCTGTGGATGCCATGTGAACATATTACCTCCTGTTTGTGTTGCTGCATGTTTTCTGCAGTAATTGACTATATTCCTTGGAACTAAGAACTAAAGCAAATCCTTTATTTCCATAGTTGCTTTTGTCAGATTTCTTGTAGCATCGATGAGATAATAAGTACTACATTAAACCGTCAAGGGGTGCTGCCCTCTGAATGGAATATTGGTCTCAAGCAGCAGGTTCTTGTGAGATCAAGTTGTTAGGAAAGTCCAAGTCCTGAATCCTTCTTTGGCTTCTTGTTTGGTAATTTGCTTTTCCCAAACTCACGTTTCATCATTCTGTCTGACATGAAATAACACAACCAAAGAGGGACACTTGAAATTTCCTGTCCTATGCCATTTGAATTTTCAACTGGAGCTGATTAAAGTTTCTCTTTCTTTTTTCTTATTTTGATAAAGTATTCCAGAGTGCCAAAATAATTGCCGAACTATACTGAACACTCATTGAAAAGTTCTCCTTGTATAATCAATCTTCTCTCCCTGTCTGTAGTCTTGTAGTGACAATGGCATAAATATTGTATTTGTCATAGCTTTTGCTTTTAGAAATCCATTAGACTCATACAAATTATTAAGCCCTTCCCAAGAACTTTTGTTTATATGTCCCGGATCTAGATTCATTTAGTATATTTATATTCATAGATAAGAATATTAGAAAACTTAGGTCTTCATCTTACAATTTTTTCAACTCTACAATGTTGGAAAAGACACATTCACAGACTCTTTTGTCTTTAATCTTTTCTCAGGCTAGCAATACTCAGTATGATGCTGACAAAACACTAGGGGTGGTACTGAGCATCAGCTTCTACTTAGCTGTGCAATCACAGGCTAAACAACCGATGTTCAACAGTGCACTGCTCTGCTAGGCAACACAGCATGTTAGGTTTGATATATGAGGGGTATCTTTGTCTTACTACAGTCTCAACTTACTATAGGCTTGCCAGGATATAACTACTTCTAAGTTGAGAAGTATATATTTATATCTTATGAAAAATATCAAGCTTATTAGCACAAATGCCATTTTAATGGAAAATATCTTAATTTCCCAAATGAAAAGAAGGCTGGTTAGTAGATTGGCATTGTTTCACACTTCTGCCGTTGTCTTTAATGTCTGGCTCAGCTGCATTCTCACATGGGCTTCTGTGCTCAATTTGTTGTAGTGTCACGGGTCACTCAGCCTCTGGAAACTTTACTGTGTGTTTACCAAAGAATGAAAATTATAAAACAAAGCAAATGAGGTCTCAGTATTATTACGAAAATACTCTTCACCTTGAGAGTTCCTAGTGAAAATCTTCAGGAGCCCCAGGAGTTCCCAGGTCACATTTTGTGACCTACTGTATTGGATTACCAAAAACAGGGCTGTTATTGTACATCTTCATTGTAGAATAAAAACATAGATGAGAGCGATTATTGCAAAGCGGTATTGGAGGGTTATAATCTAGGATCTCTAAATGAATTCTGACATTCAGTGGCTTTTTAAAAAATGTCACTAGAGCTAAACTTTAAATAGCTTTCTTATCTGAAAAGTGGATATAAGAATGTTTCTTTCCTGGGATGATGTTTTTAAGGGTTGCAATTGCTAGTGACCTAAGAGTACTGATGGCTTTAGTTAACATCATGGCTGAAGGTGAATGTGCTGGTAAGGACCTCCTCCCAGTCTTCCAAATATTATGGCCAATTCATAAAACCATGAATCTCCAAGAGACGCTACTGCATCTTTGTGTTACCCTACTGCTAGCCACTACCTGTAGTAGGATTGAAGCCCAGGGTGACTAAAGCAAGTGAAAGAAGAGACAGCCTTGGAATCCTCAAGGTCAACAAGCCTCCTGCTCCTGCTCTTCCTCCCATTCTCATCCTTTCCTTCTTCTTCGGATACAGGATCTCATTATGTATCCATGGGTGACCTGGAACACATGGTGTACACTAGGCTGGCCTTTAACTCATAATAAAGATCCACCTGTTTCTTGCCTCCTGAGTACTGGAATAAAAGGCATGTACCGCCACACCTTATCAGGGTCAACATTCTAATCTAGGAAGATACTTAAATTTTAAAGGATTTATTATTTGCTTTATGTGTATGAATGTTTTGCTGCATATGTATGTGTACCATGTGTGTGTCTGGTGCCCTTGGAGGACAGAAGAAAGCTTCAGATCCCCTGGAACTGGAGTTACAGGTAATTGTAAGTTGCCAAAGATGTGCTTGGAACCAAACCCAGGTCCTTTGCAGGAGTGTTAAGCACTCTTAACCTGTTGAGCTAACTCCCATTCTAGAAGGATTTCAATTATCATATTGCAAATTATAGAATTTGAATTTAGACTTGAATTTTAATCATTTTTCTTAGTGTATTTTATTTTCCTAAAAATAAATCATTAAAATTTACACCCATTGATAAAATCACTGTAGAATCCTGGGTATACAGTGAGAGCATCCAGGTGCTGATGTTAGCTATCTAAGCTTGCCTGTGAATCTTGTTTGATTTCTCAGAATTTGTTACCAATTATGTAGATGTTCTCTCTCTGGTTTCTCACAACCAATTGTGTAAGAAATTATTATGATCATTATTTTTTTCCAGATTAAGATACGTTTAAATTCTTTTTAAATGAAGAGAATTTACTGTTGAATTTCATGTGCAAAATACCTCAAGTGTCCTTCATCCATTTTAGAAATTCTTAACTTCTTATTTTACCAATGACATCTTTCTCAAAGTAATTGAAATAAGAATAAGAGGTACTTTTGTTTTCTCCAAGTGTTTGCTATAAAAATTTGCATTTTATATTTATATAACAATTATATGACTGATTCAGATCTGGACATATGACAATAAAAATAATCTTTTCTAATGGATTTTATTTCCTTTATTATAGCAGAAACTTTCAAGTAGAGCTGGAATGCTAATCACTGGTTTTTTTTTTTTTGGATGAAATGGTGTGGCATACTTAGGTGCTAGATGCAGTTTAATTTGTGTTAATAAGGGTCAGCATCACCATCTGGACAATAAAACATGGCAATCCCTTGAGAAAAAGAGGTGATCGAGTATCTAAACCCATTTGAAAACATTCTTTTAAACAACATTTATTTAGTTGTGATATTTAAAGCAAACTTCATCCTCTTGTAGTCACTTTTAGAAGTATTTTCTACTTAAAGTTAGCCAAAATTTTATGAAATAACAGCTTTTCAGTGGTGGGAAGAAAGCTGTGATTGAGTGTGACATGTACAAGGTGGAACACTGTTCTTGTGTTTGTTGGCTATCATTATTTAAGACATTTCTGGCACTTGTGGCTACCCTGTCTTCTCTAAGCATTTTCAACTCTCTAGGTTTCTCTTTTACAGGGTTTCTCACTGTTGTCAAAATCCTTCTTTTGCTACTAACTCTCCCTGAAGGACAGTCCTCTACAGGCTGAACCTCTGGCTCTCCACAGACCCCCTTGGAACTTTCATTTCTCTCTTCCTCATCCTTTCCTCTCTTCCTTCCAGCCCAGCCCTGCTGCATCTCAGCGGCATCTTGTGATGGACAGCACATAATGCCTGTTGGGATGGAATATTTTATAAGATATGCTAAAAATTGTGGTTGGAGGTATTTCTTTGGCTATTTAAGACATTAATTCTTCTGGTAGTCCCCAAATTAATTAGATGGCATAACATTTGAAGTGGCATCCTCTATAATGTACTATAGTGATAACGCATCATTCTTAGACTTCTAGGGATTGTTAACCTAATGTGTTCTTAAACAGTTTTTAACAGTGGATCTGAAACTCTCTGTCTGATAGTTTGGTTTCCTTACCGGTGACTGGTGTGATTTTTAATGAGGCATTGTCTTTTCAGCTTCAGGCTACACAATAAGAAAGAAAGCTCCAGCTTGGGCAGACAGGAACCTGTGCAGGTAAACAATATTTTTTGTCCTGAAAGAATTGTTCACTTTACACCTGGGAAAATACATAAGGATTTAAAGATATATGTTTTGAGGGAAAGTGAGAAGAATTGCTTTTAAAGGAGATACGCCGAAGGCAGTATTTTAGAATTTCTCCATTGATATCCAGGAGAGAAAACAACTCTCAGCAAGGCCCTCTAAGAAGTGTAGGTGCTGCAAAAGTCAGAGTCTTAACACACACTCTCAGGTAAGGGGAAGGTAATGGCATTGTCCTTAGTGATTATGATTTCAAGTTATTTATTCTGTCAAATGAATGCATTTTATCATTGGGACACCGTACACATCTTTCTTTAGGGTGATTCCTAAACTTGCCCTGATATTCGAGAGTGGAAAGAAAACTAGACTTGATATGTAAATATGGTATGGTTAGGGGGCAAATGCAGCCAGTGCTCCTGCCCAAGATCATTGCAGATGTGTAGCTCACACGTGGATATTCTGAAGGGGGCTTTCCAGTCACGTCCAGTTCATACTGTGTTGAAATATTCCGGAAAGGTGCAATGGGTCTTCCTGGAAGAAAATAGACATTTATAATTTATTAATCAACTATTACTTCAATGAGTAACTCTCTAGCAATAATAAAGTAAATGTCTTTCAACACCTATGACCTTAAATACTAGCCAGGAAAGGAAATTAATGATTAACTTTCTTGTTTGCAAAATTGTCCAACACGTAATGTCTTATAACAAAACCACCTCAATAAATTACCTCAGCTATAATCTCAACAATGTAGCTTATTTACTTTAAAAAGGCATACATATATACATATGTATATATGCATATATACATACATACATCTGTTTATTTATGTTTATATGGTGTGTGTGTAGCACATAAGTGTGGGTGTGCAAGTTCATGTGGGTGTGAAAACTGGTGAGTGCTGGCACATATGTGCCATGGTATTTACGTAGAAGTTAGAGATCAACCACAGGCGTTGGTTTTCACCTTTTGCCTTGTTTTTGAGACATGGTCTTTTGCATACTGTGACTAGGTAGCCTGTGAGCTTCTAGGAATCTCTTGTCTCTTCCTCCTGTCTGGCTATAGGTGTGCTGGGACTGCACACGTGCACTACTGAGTCTAGCATCGTGTGGGTTCTTGTGGTTCAAACTTGAGTCCTTACACTTGAGTGGCAAGTGGTTCATCTGTGGAGCCATCACCTTAGCCCTTTTGTCAGCTTTTAAAATAACCTTACAACATAGCAGTTTTCCTTATGGCATTTTCATATGTCTTTGGTTTTGGCTAACCATCTCCTTGATACTCCCCCCTCCCCAATATCATTACCTCTTATTCCCACTTAAACCCTTCTAGTATTCCCCCTTCAATCTTCATATCATAGGTGTCCCACTCATTTCCACAACCCTTTTCTTGAAATACTGCTTTTTTCCCCCCAATCTCGTGGGTCCCTGTTGAGTTTTCTGGCTCTATGCACATTCACTTCCATACACATATACATATAAAACTTAGAAGCTAGAATCTACATATGCAAGAGAGCCCGTAGCTTCCTTTAATATGCATTTTCTTGGTGGCTAAGATTGTTTAACTTTAAAAAAAATTTATTGGCTATTGATATTTCTTCTTTTGAGAACCCAGTTCAATTCCTTAGCCTATTTTTAGTTTTTTTTGTTCCATTTCTTTATGTTCTTCATATATTTTAGAATATTTGTAATCATCTGCCAAATGGATGGCTGATATTTTTTCCTCTGTTATGTAGTCTGTTTCTTTATTGATTCTATGCTATACAGAAGTGTTTTTATTTAATGAAGTCCCACTTGTCAATTGTTGAATAATTTTCTAAGAGAATGGAGTCCTTGCTAAAACCCACGCAGCTTAGGGATTGACTTGATTGAGGTGACAGGAATGAAGAAGCAACAGGCCCACGCAGAAAAGCTGGAGTTGGGTGGGCAAACTGGAGACAGACTAGTAGCATTCTGATAACTCAGTACATTAATTTTATAATTTGAATCAAGGAGGTGTATTTACGATATTCAGCTGAACAAGAAAGCTGGTTGAGCTAGTCTCAACAGAGCTTTGTAGGGGAGCAGTTTCAGGTTGCTGTTATCCAGGAGAAAGCTGTGGTTGATAGTTTTAGCACACACTGCTTTTAGGAGAATTAAACATCCATACTTGGAGCAGAGGAAGTCATTGTCATTTCCTTGAGCGTGATCCAAGGAAGACTTTGCCATTACCATGGGTCTGAGGCATTTAGGTTGTGCATATGTCCGTAACACAGATTCACTCAGAACTTCATCTGCCCTTTAGACCCTCATGAAAGGCTTCCCCTCTGCTCCCCACAGGTCCTATTCAGAAAGTCCTTACCCATACTCCCATCTTTAAATGTTTTTCTTAGATTTCCTTCAGAATTTTCAGTTTCAGGATGTGTGATTCATTTGGATTTGATTTATTTTTCAGGGTAAGAGATAAGGATACCTTTTAGTTAACTAGTTTTCCCAGCACCATTGTTGAAGTGGCTGTCTTTTTTTCCAGTCTATGTTTTTGGTATCCTTGTGAGAAATCAGGAAAATGCAAATGCTTGGGTTTATATCTGTGTCTCTTATTCTCTTCCATTAATCAATATGTCTGCTTTTGGTGCCAAACTGTCTTATTTCTGTACTATAGCTTTATATATCTTGAAATCAGGCATGAGGACACCATCAGCCTTATTTAATTAATGAATAAGTTTTGCTTGAAATTGCTTTGGTGATATGATATCTTTCGTTCTTCTAAATGAATTTTAGTGAACATATTATTATATATTATGTATATATATATATATATATATTTGTGAAGAACAGTGTTGAAATTTTGATGAGGATTGTATTGAATTTGCAGGTTGATTTTGGTAAGACATCAGTTTGAAAAATTTAGATTCTTCTAATCCATACAAAAGAAGTCTTTCCATCTTCAATATCTTCAATTTCTCTATTGTTTTAAATTCTCATTATAGAGGTATTTTGCTTTCTTAAATTATTCTAAAGTATTTTAATTTACTATGTTGCTATTATGAATGGGGTTCTTTTTCTGATTTCTACCTAAATGGCAACAAGCACAGAGACCCACAAATGGACAATGTATAGAGAGTGAGAGACTTTGGAGCACTCAGCCCTAAGTGGGATGTCTTTATCAAACTTCTCCTTTTACGGCTCAAGAGTCTATGTGGAAGAAAATATTTTTTTAAAAAATTATTTATTTATTAATTATATATACAGTGTTCTGCATGCATATATGCCTGAAGGCCAGAAGAGGGCACCAGATCTCATTACAGATGGTTGTGAGCCACCATGTGGTTGCTGGGAATTGAACTCAGGAACTTTGAAGAGCAGGCAGTGTTTTATCATTGAGCCATCTCTCCAGCCCCATGTTTTTAAGAATCAGAGCTGGTGAATGACTCTAAAGAAACAGTTTCCTGTAGACACAGCAGGACTCACGCACATATGAATCTACAAAAGATTGTGGCATCAAACACAGAGCTTATGCAGGTTCAAGTCAGATGAGGCCCCAGTACTGAGAAGGGAAGTGGACCCAGAGTCCCACCCCTAGCTAAGAAACGACCTACAATTGATACTTACTTGCAAAGAAAAA
>JAQHUG010000164.1:3835809-3850344 GCA_028555095.1 Dicrostonyx torquatus
TCAGTTGAGGAGCATCTAGGTTGTTTCTAGGTTCTGGCTTCTACAAATAGTCTGTGGTAGAATTTTATTTTGAGTTTAATTAGTAATTGGAAATGTTTTAAGTTATTCAAAATTAACCTAACCTAGAACCTGCACCTGTGACTTCATACATGACTTTGGAAGAACATGAATTATGTATGAGCAGCTGAACAACTTAGACAATTAATTGGAAGCTAATACTAAAGGAGAAATGTTTGGGTTTGTGGAAGACAGAGATGCTTCTGAAGTGGAAATGGTTTTATTTTATTTGAAGATGTTGACACTTTATTAGGAACAAACTTCCTCAGTGCTTCTTTTTAAGTAGAAATTTCTAGACTAATATTGGAATCCAGTGAAGTTTTACAATGTCTACAGATAAAAATGGCATTTGTGATATCAATATAAAGATATATGTCTCTTGGCCTCCAACTCGTGTGAGAGGGGACATGGTAGATTGTATAAGCAACAGAAACTATCAACTCTAGCACCATAGGCTTTGAGGGGAAAGACTTTTATCCAGTGTCACTGTTCTGAGAAGCACACCAACTGGTGATTTGTGGTTATGACTCCAGTCACTCTCTAAGCTTTCTCTAAAATATACATTCTTTGATATCAGGAGATGGACTGATGGTGGCAGAGCCTCAAATAATTCAATGAATTTGAATTTGAAAAGTTAAAAACTCTCCTAAAATAAGACAGCATTTGGTACTATATCTGAAAATGATCTATTTACCCAGCTGGACAAGGTACCGTAATGAGCTTTATGTTATATTTCTTATTATGCCTTTCTTAACTGGACAATGGAAAGTAAATGAGTTGCTGTGTGACTATAGAAAGACATAGTTCTTAAAGAGATACACATTCCATGAAGCAATCAGTGCGACCATTATAGCCAGAAATAATTAAAGCAATAAAATTGACTGAAAAGTATCAGCATGGATGGAAAAATGACTATCAAAACTCAAATAATGCGGTAAAAAGACATTGAAAAAGAATGCAAGGGAAACTCTGTTCAGTGAGGCCACCTTTGATCTTATTTTTCTCTAAATTATGTTGTTCATTACATGACATCTTGTAAATAAAATTATTAAGATTGCAGTTAAAATGGCAATGAAATGGCTTTGGGAGTTTAGTTCAGATTTAGGAAAGAACTATTTCCTTGGAGTTCATGTTTTTGAAGCAGATAGAATTATTGATGTTGGAGTCTAGACAGCTCTGGGAGGTGAAGAGGCTGGGGAAATGAAGGAGTAGCACAGGGACTGGGAGGTGAGGAGAGGGTGGTGTTTCCACAGGCAGCCTGAGCCCGCACCATCTTTCTTTGCTCTACAATGTTTCCTCTCATAGTTTATCTTGTGTTTTGCTCTCCATATGTACTTCCCGCCAGCCTCTTCTCCACTGCCCCTTCAGTCTTGCCAGGACATAGACATTTGCTTGTCTTTCTTGTGTTTGGCAGAGGAAACCATAGCTTCCGACTTTATGTACTTCTGTTAGCAATTCCTCCATTGCAGTTCACACTTGACGCCGGTGGGATGATGGTTTATCTTGTTACTTTTCTCCTTGTGTACTAATTCCAGTGAGATGCCCATCATTATTCTTGCTCCACCTCTACTACAATTGATACCACCCATGCCATCGAGGCTGCCACATTTCCCAGCTCCTTTCTAACCTTCATTTCTCTACTCTTCCAGTAGCACTGACCCGCATGACGTGTCAAGACTTTCTCCAGCCTCCTTCTTTGTCATTTCCTTGGCTTACCACATCCTAGCCACAACTGTTTTCCTTAAAAAGTATTTCTTTTATTATTCAGATTGTAATATAATTACACCATTTCCCTCTTATTTCCCTCTTTCCTTTCTTCCCTCCAATTCTTCCTATATATCCCTCCTTGGTGTCTTTCACATTTATGAACTCTTTTTCATTGATTGTTGCTACACACACACACACACACACACACACTCCTAAATACGTCAATATAACCTTTTCAGTCTGTCTAATATTGCTTGTACATATGTTTTCAAGCCTGACCATTTGGCAATGAATAACCAATTAATGTTTTCCTCTCTGGATACGACTATTTCTCCTGCTCTCTGAATTTCTTAGTTGCCTGTAGTTCTTTGTGTAGGACTGAGACCTCATGGACTTAAGAACTGCTCAGAAAGAGGGAAATCATGACTTGAACTGGAAACTTAGCCAACTACCCAGGGCTAGTGAAGTCATGGATCTTGAAAGAGAAGCTACAACCAGCACTTCACTGAAGTAGCACAATTCCTAACTACATTCAAAGTATTTGCCTGATAAGTGTAGTCCTCACCCCGCATCCAGAAAACTTCTCTTTTCAACAGACACCATTATAGAAAACCATATTTAACCAAAATGTAATGTTGTGGAGTCCAGGCTCAATGGATACATCTGCATTACATGTACTGCACCTAAGACTCAGGGATCATTGTTGAGAGAGGAGGCAGAAAGACTGTAAAGAGTCAGAAGATAGAAGGGAAGCTGGCTGTGAGGTTGTGTCTCTAAGTAGCTTCAGAAGCCACACCCAAAAAGTCTCACCATCATGACCACCTATACATGAGCTGAACAAGATAGACTTATTTGTTTACTTATTTTTTGTTTTTGAACATGACCAGCTCTTTGCCTCAGGGAACTTTTTTCTTAGGTATTTTTTTTTCTGTTCTGTGTATGGATGCAAAAATGGTTTTTCATTCTTAGGCTTTAGTTTTATCTCTTTCTTTGATGGCTCTCCCAATACTTCTGGTTCTATATTTTAGTCATGGGTTTTCTATCTGATGCGTACAGTTTGCTGTACATACCTCTACATTTATTGTAACATAATGTCTCCTCCCCTTCCTTTCCACTTCTTTTTATCTTTCCTCCCTCTTTTTGTCTGTATTTGATTATCTTCCTTGTTAGAGTATAAATATCATGAAGACAGTAACATATCTGTGTCTTGTTCACAACCATTGTTTTCTCCCTAGGATTGTATTATATATTACCTATGAATGAATAAAGGAACCAAATCAATTAAAATTTATGTAATAATTTTCATTCAATGATAGGTTTTGCGTTGAATTCAAGTGGTTGAATGGACGTTAGCTTCTTAAGTATTTTAATCAAATTTCATTTCGCTCTATACATGACACTGGTATAAATAAATTGCATTTTTATAGAATTTCTCATTCAAAAATTCAGCAAATGTTTTAAAAGCTTTTTGAGGACCTCATTACAATAGTCTACTTAATCAAATGCATGTGTTTGTTTTCAGTTTAAATTAAGAAAATTTGAGCAGCTTGGGGAACTCAGAGAGATGATGAAATTCTCCACAACCCAAATCTCTTCTGCACTCTGATGTTGACTGTCTGCCTTCCTCTAAGCTTTAATGTCGCCTGATCTGGGTCACTCTCTGAAGGCTTATTAGCTTCCACTTCCAGAGTAATTGCAGCCAGAAGCACAGAGTAATTTGAATGCTTTTGACAGGGATAACTTTGGATAATCTTTTATTTATGTAATTAGCTTGGTTTAATTAAGGGTCAAACCTGAGGGGTTTCTCATACTATTGCTATCATATACCCTGCATTGAGTGCATTTAGTTTCACTCAGAGTAATTCTGTTCCAGGATAGATAAATCCCAGCAGGACATTCTGATCTGGTTCTGTCCCCCTGTACACACGAACAGATACACTCAACTTCAGCTCCAAGGTCTTTGTGGTTTTAACTTACTCTCCTTTCCCCAGTTTGAACTGCATAGATATGCATTCTATCCTGTTGGCAAGTTTATTCCCTCTTTTTAAAAATAGAAGCATCATCTTCAAAAAGCTGTTGTTTATTGCTAATGAGTCTGGTAAGAGAGGAAGACCCCAATTCAGACATGAGGGTTTTTCATTTCTCCTCTTTTCTAGTCTAGACATTCTTACAAAACAGTCTCTTGTCCTTAAAAAAAATTATCAGGTCTAAAAAGTTAAAGAGAAAGAAGTGAAGAAAAGATATTCTTCATTAAGTCCTTGGCCTGCTCACTGGAGGAGGGCAGATTGGATGGTAGGCCGTCCAGATGGGAGCTGGAGAGAATGGATGAACAGGAGGGCTTGGAACTGAAAGGACAGGTGAACGTCCTCGTGGTAGAGGACTGGTGTGTGATAAATAATGAAGCCACCATGTGCTCATTCTTATGCTTTTCTTTATCTGGATGTTACTCCTACTAGAAAAATACCCACGACTTTATGGATCCTGTCCAAATTTATAAAAGGACAGCTTCATTCTACACAGGGAAAAAATGTCTAGTCTTGAACCTGTAGTCATATTCCCATCTTTTCTGCCTTCAGTTCATTCTAAGTATAGCTATCCTATTACATACTTGAAAATATACATTACGTAAATTGCAATAGAATTTGTCCTTTTTGACATTCATAGATAATATGTAGTAGAGTTCTAGGTGACAAAGCTATTGCTGTGAAAAGGGTGCACACACACACACATACACGCACACACGCACACACATATGCACATATGTATCTCCTAGAATTTCCACTTCCTGAGTCTTTCCCCATTGTCTCAGTGATACTGGTTTAGGATAAGATTTTAAGGAATTCTGGCATTTCCAACATTCCAAAAAAAACAGATGTACTACTCCAAGATAGAGATAGATAGAATGATGATAGACAAAGTTTTGGTGTAATTGCTGGTTGATAAATTCTGAGGAATTATCATGAGGACCATCTTCTGCACAGTTATCAAGTATTAGTACCACTACTGCCTGAATTAAATCCACATGGCTTTGAATACCTAGTTCAACTTGTAGGGATATTTCATTTGTATTTTAATAAATAAAGCTTGCCTGAAGTTCAGAGAGTAAAACAGCTGCACTGATCAGCTTTACAGACCAGGCAGGCAGTGGTGCCACAAATTTTTAATCCCAGTAGTGCACACCTTTAATCCCAGCATGAGAGAGGATTATAAAACGGGAGGGGACTGCTCTCAGTCACAGTCTCATTCTGAGATTCTTGGAGATAGGATCACCATTTTGACTGAAGTGAGGTAAGAACCAGTGGCTGACTGTTTTGCTTTTCTGACCTTCAGGTTGAACCCCAATCTATCTCTGGGTTTTTATTAATTATATTATATCAGCTCTTACTCTAGTCAAGAGGAAAGGCAAAACCTGCCACTTGTCACTTGAAATGTTGGCATCTAGTCAGTAGTTCCCTAGGTACAAGCCCTGTGGAGCTTATGTGTCTCTGGCATACTTTCTGGGTATATTAAAGAACAATGTTATTTTAAATATCCTAAAATATCTTTAGATATTTATTATATAATTATTAGATTGATACTTGAAATTATAGTGTAAAAGAGTGGCAGCATCTTAGTGTGAACCAAGGCAGCAGTACTCACGGTACTGGATGTCACTGTGTTTCCTCACAGTTATGAACTTGGAATTGGAAAATAATGCTAGATACATATGAGAATGTCTTTGTGAAGCAGGAAAAATTATTAGCTATATTAAATTTCAACCCTTGAGGGCCTGTCATTTTAATGTTCTCTGTGGCAAAGCGGGAAGTGGGCACAAAGTACTTTGGTTGCCTACCAAACTGATCCCATTTTAGGTTGCTTTGAACAAAAGCATGTGTGTATTTGAGTTGTGGGGTGGTGACCTAGCTGTTATGTATGCCATTTTTAGTTGAAAGGAACAATTAGCAAGCTATAGTTTTCTGATGTGTGTGCCAGATGTTTTCCTGCAATTAGAAGGAGTGAGCTACTCCGTAAAAATTTGTTTTTTAAATTTTGTTGAGCTTTTACTCATAAATTAGAAATTTACTCACTCGTCAACTTGAAAAACTTTACCCATCACTATGAGTTATGCGTTTCCCCAGCACCTAAATGCTTTGCTACCTGGACTGGTGACATGAATCAGGCTGTAAGGAAATTAGCTTTGGTGAGCTGCAAACAGCTCAGAGGACCAGTACTCTTTGTATGCATTGTGTGATTAATGGCTTCAGTTGTCATGTTATCCGGCTTGATTGGGTTAGGGACATTTAGACAACAGGCGCAGTGTTACTTCTGCGTGTGTTTGGGAGGGTGTTTGCAGAGGAGCTTGACTCTGTAAGTCGCCTGCATGAGGAAGTATCTACCTATAAGGTGGGCAGGTATTGTCTAATCAGCTGGGGGCCTGGACAGCAGAAGGGAAACGCAAAAGAAAGTGTTTCCTCAGTCTCTCCTCATTCTGTGCCATTCTTCTTGCTTTGAGCATTAGAACTTCAGGCTGTCTGGCCTTGGCACTCCAAAATCCAGGCTCCCTGGACTTGAACCACAGTGGAAGAATTACACTGTTGGCAGCTTACGGTGTGAGACTTTTGAATATGGATTTCGGCAGGGTACCAGCATCCCAGGCTCTCTAGCTTGCATGTGGCCATTGTTGGGATTTCTCAGCCTTCATCATGACCTGAGAAAATTCTACCCAATAAATTCCGTCTATCAGTCATTCTCTCTATGTATATCCTAATTTTCTGTTTCTCTGGAGAACCTTGACTAACTCCCATTATGTTACAGAATCACACATTGTTAACAGAGTAGTCTATTCAAATTGTAAGACAGACTAATGGCTTTTAATGGAATAGAGTACAAAGACCTCATGGATATGGTTTCCAATGTCAGATCTTGGTGTCGTATCAAAGGAGAACAAACACAATTGTGTGAAAAGGCTATTAAAATACCCCTTTCTTTTTGCACAGCTTATCTGCTTGAGACTACTTCTTTCTCCATAGATTTAACCAAATGTCTCAGAAAAAACCTGAATACAGAAAAATAGTCAGAAACAAACTGTCTTGAGTAAAATCAGAAGATAAAGTGTTGCAGGAGTGATAATGAATGATACTACTCCCACTAAATACTTCCTTTGGAAGATGTTTGTGATAGTATGAACGAGATATGTTCTCTGGAGACTCATGCCTTTGACTACTTGAACCCACTTAATGGCACTGCTGGAAGAAGTTTTGGAATCTTTAGGAAGTAGAGCCTTTTTAGAGAACATATGTCATTGGGGTTGGGCTTTGAGAATTTATAACCTCGCCCATTTCCTGTTTTCTCTTTCTATTTCCTGTGTGTGGTTAAAATATAACCAAATAACTTCTTGCTCCTGACATCATGTCAGACTATCCCTGCCATTCTGGACTGTATCTCTCTAGAACCGTAAGTCAAAACAAAGTCTTCTCTAAGCTGTCTGTATTTTATCACAGCAACACAAAAGAAACTCATATGCTGGGGTTATTATTTAATAAAAATGGTAGTTTTACAAAGTATTCTTTTAGAATAAATCAACATATAGATGTTTTAAAAATCTTAATTTTGTTTTCAAATATTATAAATGCTAATAAACAAAATTTTACAGAACTTTTCAGAGTATAAAATGATCCTTAGATTGTTATATTCAAGAATTGTTGGCCAATTTTATATTATGGACATAGAACAAAAAATGCAACAAAAGTATTTCCACTTACACTTTTCTAAAATTAGAAATAAGTTCTTACTTATATTATTAGGTGTCTGGTGTAGAGAACTTTATTACTTTATTTTGTAAAATACTTCTGTTTTAAATGTTGTGTACCTTTTTTTCCCCTAAAATACATAATATAGGTTTGAAAAAACAGCAACTGCAGTTTATAAATTCTCTCCTGCCAAGCATAATGGTAAACTGTAATCCCAGCTCTCACCATCCAGCCTGAAGCAAGAGGATCAGGGCCAGCGTGGGTTATGTAGGGAACCCTGTCTCAATGAATAAAACCCAAATCCTATCCAAATCTTTACTGTTCCTGTTTTGTTTTCCTTTGAGAAATTCCACTTAATTATTTCCGTCCTAATATTTACTCCCTTGATCATATCCATATATGAGTTACTTTAAAGTCAGACAGCCTCACTTGTCTTGGTGAGTTTGGTTGTTGGCTCTGTTTTCTCTCTAGTGACCAGGTCTCTAGCTGCTCTCAGCGATGATCACATAACCTCCATGTCCATCCCGCCTCCTGTGTACACTTCTTGATTCCCTGTTGGCACAGACATTCACCTTGCCCATAGATGACAGTATCTGCTTAATTCACAAATGTGAACTGAACCTGTCAAAATTGATACCCGAGTTTGTGGCATGGTTAAAGACTTGATAGCCATCTTTGTTCAGTGGCCAACATGTACCTCTTTCTTGGTCTTCCTTTCATTTCTTCTGAAATATACTGACCTTTGCCTCAGAATGTATATTTTAGTGAATACAGATAAATATTCTCCTTTTTGGAAACATGTTTAACTGTTTTCTTGAGTTCTAAATTAAAGACATCATTTTTTTTCATGAAAAGTGAAGATTTGACACTTTAACCATTTCTACTAACCAATATATTTATGCTGTGAATTTTGGTTCAATGATCAATATTTTTGTTGTTATAGTTATCTTTGTGTAATTTATAGCTAAGTAACACATGCTATACCAGAAAAAAATTATTGTTACTTAGTTTTTATGTGCTTATCTTTAATTAGTGACTCTCTGTTCAAATAGGACATTAAACCTTCTCAGAAAGGAATTTCCAGGAATTAAGGAATTCTAAGAATCCTTTAGTTCACCTTGTGTGTATTCAGGCTCACCCGTTGTAGAACATTTGATTTTCTTGTCCAAATACGAAGTGCTTTTTAGGTTTCCTGCACAGCGATCAGCCTACAGTGCTATTTCACAACCACCACTGTAATTCAGCTAATTGCACGTCAAGTTTTGGGTTTGTATCCTGCTCTTTATTGGTCCCTCCTTTGTTTACATAGAACATTTTCTCCAGAAACTTCCCAAGGCAGTAATTTGGTGGTGAATCTTTCAGACTGTGCAGTTCTATAAAGCCTTAATTCCTTTAAGTGTTGATGGTTTGTCTCTATTGTCTTACTAGAGTTCATGGCATTCTCATTTCTAGTCTTTTGTATCTCATTTTCTGGGAACTTTTAGGATATTTTCTTTATCTCAAGTGATCTGAAATAGTATGATAATATTTCTTTCTTTCTTTCTTTTTTTTTGGTTTTTCGAGACAGGGTTTCTCTGTAGCTTTTGGGAGCTTGTCCTGGAACTAGGTCTTGTAGACCAGGCTGGCCTCGAACTCACAGAGATCCACCTGCCTCTGCCTCCCGAGTGCTGGGATGAAAGGCGTGCGCCACCACCGCCTGGCTATGGTAATATTTTTTAAAGTGTGACAATCATTGTTCACAAAAATCTCTTATTCCTTTCCATGATATGGACTTAAAGCTAGAAATAAGCTGGTTGGTGAGTCTCCCTTTCCAACTCTCTGGGAACTGAATATGGTCCAGGACTAGTTCTCATGGAGAGAATGCTAGAAAATAAATGTTCCCTATGAGACTCAGGGAAAGGGACTAGTTTGGCCTCTTGACTTTTAGAAGACCGAATCTGAGTTGAAGTCTTCCCTGTGCAAACACGTAACTAAGCTTCCTGCTTATTGCAACGTTGCGCCTTATCACTGAAGGTACCGAATACATCTAAGCACCTGAGTTCGGGCTTCGGAAGTGCAAATCTTGAGCCTCAACATCTGTGTTTAAATTTCTGTCCATGTGTGTGTGTGTCTGTCTGTTTCTATGTAGGTATGTCTGTATGTCCATCCACACAGGCCAGAAGAAGGCACTGGATCCCGTGAAGCTGGAGTTTTGGAGGCCCTTGTGAGTCACCCAACATGGGTGCAGAGAACTGATGCTAGATCTTTGTAAGAGCAGCAAGCACTCTTACTCATCCCTTCTTTGTCTACACTATTTGTAGATTCAAAATTTTGTTTAATTCTTTTAGTTATTGTCACTTCATATCCTGTTCTCTTTGTCTATGTAAAATTATATATTTTAGATTTATTATTTTTTCTTTTTGGTAACAATAACAGAAGAGAGAAGATAGGCTTGTTTACTCTTCCATGTCTAACCTAGAATCTATTTTGGGGGAGGCTTTTAAAGAAGGAGCTTTAAAAATATTTATACTTTTATAAACTCAAAGGTGCAAGGGAAGCAGAATCGAGACAAGTGGAGGAAAGGCCTTATTAAAATTCCATCCTATGCTTTCTTCCCTGGAACTGAGCATCTGCCTGGTGCGTCCAGTCCAAAGCTCTTCCTGGACTGTGAAATACAGAGCTTCCCTTAGTCTTCCTGAAGCAACATTAAGCTCTAGCACAGTAAATTCTTCACTTAATCTCTAGAATATATTGCTCATATAAATTGTAAATGCACTGTGTTAATCAGATCCACCAGTAAGTAAATTGCCTGAGTTCCCCTGCCAGTTAGAAAACCTTAGACTCTTGGGCCTAGTATTTCTCTTAGCTGACAATTCAAATTAAGGAAGAAAAATACTTCCGGCTTAGAACCCAAAATATAACTTGAAGGCTAAACGCTGTTTTTGTACTGTTTCACCCAAATGCTGTTTTTCTTAATTCACTTTAAGTAGCTGTAGGGCAGAAGCAATGGCAGGCAGAGACTTCTGTGTACTTTCCTTTTTTTTCAGGAGACTAGGTGCCGTTTGTGTTGCTTTATCTGTATCTTAGTTTACTGATATATATGTCAAAAGTGCACAACTATTGAAGCAGAAGCTCCGTGGGAAATCTTGAGATTAAAATTTACAAACACCCCAGGTGATTCTTGCTATTCAGGAGTAGGAAGCCCACTCATTCCACAGAGTGGTGAACAATACAGACACTACCAAATCCTTGTTTAATTAAAGAAATGGTACTCTAATATCATGTTATTAGAATTTAAGTATATTTATTTATTAAAAATAAGGTTGTGACAGTTTTAGTCACCTGACTTTGGTGCATAGCTTCCATGTCTTGGTCTGTGCAGTATAACTGGGTATCACATGAACAGCTGAACCTCAGTGTTGTGGTATTATCCATTCTCAAGCTTAAAGCATTGGTTTGAAAGAGCCTCTTCTGCACCCTTTGAACTCTTTCCATCATTTTGCTCAGCTATTGTTCCAGCTAGGCATTGCTATATCACAAATCACCTTGAATCTGCAGCAAAGGCAACCACCATCTTATGCTTACAGGGCCTGAAAGGGAGCATTTGGATAAGGCACAACGGGGGAGGCTTTTCTCTGCCCCACACTGTCTGCAGTCTTACCTGGAAAGTTCTACAGCAGCCGTGACTAGAATCTTACATTTCACGGATGAGCAAGCTGGAAGCCTGGGCTCAGCTGCCACAGTCGACTAGGCAGCAGTCTTGCCATGTGGCTTGGTAACACTGAGTGGATTCTGAGTGCTAGAGTCTGCAAGGGGGCAGAGGCTACATGATATTGTATGACCCAGTCTCAGCAGTGGAAAGCTCACTTCCAGCTTGCATAAATCCTACAGTTCAGAGTTGTAGCAGGCCCTGCCTTGTGTGTGTGTGTGTGTGTGTGTGTGTGTGTGTGTGTGTGTATTCTTGCGTGCATGTTCATGTGTGTGTGGGTGTCAGTGTGTGCACATGTGTAAGTGTGTGTGTATAAAAGTCAGAGATCAACTTTGTATGTTTTTCCTTAGGAGCTGTCCACCTTGATTTTAGAGATAGGCTATCTCACCAGACCTGGATCTTACTGATAAGGCTAGGCTGGCCAGTCAATGACCCCTAGAGATCTGCCTGTCTCTGCCTCTCCAGTACTGGAAATACAGATGCATGCTATCAATCTGACTTCTTATGTAGGTGCTGGGGACTGAATTCAGGTCTTTATGTTGACAAAGCAAGCATTCACAGCTATAGTAGGAGGCTGTTTGTTTGCTCCCAGATGCTCAGCCCTGAAATAATCACACAGAAACTGTATTAATTAAATCACTGCTTGGTCAGTCACTTAATCGTATTGCTAATGAGCTCTTACATCTAGAATTAACCCATTTCCATTATTTTATATTTTACCATGAGGCTTGTGGCTTACTGGCCAGGTTCCAGCTAGAAGCTTGTGTCTTTCTCTTCTGGTGGCTCTGTGGCATCTCCTTCACTCTGCCTTCTTTCTCTTAGGATTCAGTTTAGTTTTCCCTGCCTAGCTCTGTTCTACCCTATCACAGGCCAAGGCAGATTCTTTATTCACTAGCCAATAAAAGGAATACATATACAGAATACATATACAGAAGGACCATTTCCCCTTTTCTGTTTAAATAAAAGGAAGGCTTTAACTTTAACATAGTAAAATTACATATAACAAAACAGGTATCAACCAAGAATTACAATTACAATATTTATATCTACTTTATCTTTTATCATAACTAAAGAAAACCATAAGTATAACTATCTATTTTTCAATTCCATTAAAGACTCCAGAAGGATATAATATTACTTAAGTAAACAGGAAGTACATTGGAAGCAACTTACAAAACTCTAGAGTTGACAGAGACATGTCGCTGCCTGTACAGTCACCCAAAGTTCTTTTGTACCATTGGGGCATCCCTCTTTAGCCTACAGACCCATAGTATCCAGCAGACTTTTCCATGAAGCAGGTAATTCCAAAAACAGTTATGCCTATGTTGGCAGTTTGTCAGTCACTTTCTTCTGTGTCCTGCAGAATGTCTGGCAGGCTCTTTCATGTAGCAGGAACCCTGAAGGATCATCTAGAGTTTAAGCAAGTTCAGCAGTCATTTCTCTGTGGGTCCTGCATGTCCAGTTTATAAAGCACAACATCAAGCAGTCCAGGTAAGAGCAGTTTCTTGCCCAAATGGTTAACAAAACTCCATGAGGAGCCTCTTCAATGTCCATCTTCCTCTTGATGTAGATTGGTGCTGCCAGGAGCAGATATGTCTCACTGTCATGAAAAGTCTTAAGCTCTTAAGACATTTTAAATGCCACATTCTATAGTCTTTGAAAAATCTGAAGAATACCTGTCAGACTGAAATATATCTGTATATATCTAGAAAACCTAACTAACATGACTACAAGCTTGACTATTATAGATAATTATCTATTAACCTATATTTTCAAATTATACATTGTATTTTTAAATGAGCTGTACAAACACAATACTTTAATCAAGAGCAGAAATATACATATAATGAAATTGACCTTAAGTTTATATCAATAAACCAAGATTCATACCAATGCAAATCTCTATAGCATATCCCCCTTTAAATGTAAACAAATATTTATAAACAATATTTGGGAATTTGGGTGTAGTCCTCACCAAACTGCTTTCTGCTTTTCATTGGGTGAAATATTTTGGAGGGTGTTTATGGCAACCTTTCAGGGGATCTTGTTCCATCAAACCACATTAGTCTGGAAGAGATCTACAGGTTCTCATCTTCTGTGAAAATAAAAGAACCTCTTTTCCAAAGCAACATATCCTTAGACCCAAATTTTGAAGACAAGATACCTTTAAAGTATATATGTTGGTTACTTAGCTCCTTCACAGTCAAAAAATATTCAAAGAAAATACAATAATATACATAATCCAGACTCTCAGTGTATATTCTATCTTTATGTGGCATATTTTTCTTACTCTATTACTTTTTCTACAAGTTTAATATTTATTTTACTATCTTTACTCCTTTAATCTATGATTGTTTGTGCTCTTTTATATTACATTTACTGTCTCTTTACTCTTTTTCTTCTCTCTCTCCCAAGCCTACATCTTTTTTTTAAACACAGTGTCTCCTTTAGAGGTCTTTTATGTCTGAATCTGTCCTATTGTGTATCTGTAATCCATTTCTGTCCTAGAGAGCTTTAAAAATGGTAAACAGCTTTGTCACAGTAGTCCTGGGTGCTGGTTTTGCCTCTGTCCACTTTTCAAAATGGTGGAGGTGCCAGCTCTGGGACTACCAGGCAGGAGCCAAGCTCACCACTTGAACTTTGAGAAGAAACGTGCAACATATAAACCCTTTTTATCTGAGTAATGGCTAAATCTGCCATGCAGCACACTGTGAGGCCTAGAAATATCTGTGTATGGTTGTAGGAATCCACCATGGTCTTCTGCTTGTACACACCTAATAGAACTGATTCTGCTGCCTGCCCAGGTGGGAAGCTCTGAGCTGTGGGTATGGTCTCAGCTACTTTCCTCCCAGCCCCAAGTGGGCACACAAATACTTGGGCCCACCATGCCATTCAAGTGCTCAGCCTCCTGAAAGAGCCAGAGTGGTTTGTGCTGCCAATTTGAAACCCTGCATTTTTTTTTTCTGCTACCACTGAATCAGAAAGACTTCTCTTAAAGGAGCCACAGCATTAATCCATGCTTAACTCTGTTCTTTTGTGTCTAGAGTTTCTTTCTAAGCTTTCTCAGGTTTTACATGAACATAGTTGACCACGTTGGCATGCCAAATTGATGTAGCAGGCTGCTTGTTTGTTCCCGGATGCTCAGCCCTGGAATAACCACAAGGAAACTGTATTAATTAAATTACTGCTTGGCGAATCACTTAATCATATTGCTCACTAGCTCTTACATCTAGAATTAACCCATTTCTATTATTTTGTATTTTACCCCAAGGCTTGTGGCCTACTGTCAAGGTTCTGGCTGGCGGCTTGTGTCTTTCTCCTCTGGTGGCTCTATGGCATATCCTTCATTCTGCC
>JAQHUG010000164.1:3850689-3885139 GCA_028555095.1 Dicrostonyx torquatus
GGTCTGTGGGCATAGAGGCTTCATCCAGCAACAGAGGGGAGCAGATCCAGAGACCCATAGCCAAACATTAGTAAGAACTCAGGAAATCCAGCTGAAAAGGGTGTGGAAGGATTGCAAGAGCCAGAGGGGTCAAGACACAATGAGAAAATGATTCATCAAGGCTCAAAGAGGCTCACAAAGACTCAGCTGACAATCAGAGAGCCTGCATGAACTTGACCAATGTCCTCTGCATATATGTTATTGTGTAGCCTGGTATTCTTTCATGTGGGACTCCTAACAGTGGGAGTGGGGGATGTCTCTGACTCTTTTGCTTGTTTTGGGGAGCCCTTTTCTTCTACTGGGTTGCCTTGTTCAATATTAATATGAGGGTAGGTGCCTAGTTTTATTATAACTTGAAATGCCATGTTTGATTGCTATCCCTGAGAGGCCTGGCCATTTCTGAAGGGAAAGGAAGATTTGAAGGTCAGAGGATATGAGAAGGAGAGGGACTGGGAGGAGAGGACAGAGGAGTAACTGAGGTTGGGATGCAATATACGAGAGAAGAATAATTTTTTAAAAAAAGCATTTATCTTTTTTTCTAGTGAGGGAAATATAGCCCAATTCTGTAACTGCATATTTACTTTACATATGCAATTTCATGGCTACACTGTAGAGTTGATTTAACGAGTAAAGACGCTGATGTGCTAAAGGCAGATGAGCTTGGTCAGGGCTACACACCAGGGATGGTCTGACTGTGGCACTCAGGCCCTGGGCTACTCTCTAATCGGCAGCATTTTCATATTTATGTGAGATCCTCCCATCGCAGTCCAGGAAGTTTACATAATCTAGTGTCACTGGTGAGGGTTGAAATAAATTTCTGATCATACTATCAAATATCCCCAGTCTTTTGAAAAGTTGCTTTTGGCTAAATGGTGACTGGATCGTAAACCTCACCATCTAGCAAAAGCACTCAGGGGCTACAAATTTTTAAGGTTTTCATTTCCCGTGGAAAAAAGGGAAATGTTCTTAAGTTGCACTCAGCTGCTAAATTTGGACCAAGAAATAAAAGATGCCTTTCTCCGTGAAAAGGGCAGGGCACTTTCATTTGTTTTTCCTGGAGGGGTTGGTTGTTTGGTCTAATTTTTGTGACAAGCTGACTAAGGGTCAGAGAATGTCAGGTGTGCACAAGGTGTGTACTTTGTGCAGCAAAAGTTTAGGCAGGAAGAAGAAAGGCCGGTATGAGGAAGGGCCGTAAGCAGAAAATGGGCCCAGCAGGGCTCACCCCAAGAAAGAATGCATCGCCATTTCTAAGTCTTTCACAACTAGAGTCATACATAATCTGTATGTCAGCTCACGTCAAACTCTGGTTAATGAAACCCAAACTGGAGGTGAGAAAGTTTAGCTGGGGAGGCCAGAAAGTTACCTAGTAACCAAAAAGGAAGACCAAGCCAGCCTCTGATGGTGTATGTAAGACTCTTTACTGCTTAGTGGAGGAGGAAGGGAGGGCTGGTAATGGATGTGCACTCACTCTACTGCTTGTGATCCCTAGAAGTGATAACAGCTTGTTTGTTTGAGGATAAGGAAGAATGGCAAGCTCGCCAGCCTCTGCGCTTTTCTTCTGAGATTTCCATGCTTCCTAAGATAGGATCTTTTATCTGGGATCCCATTTGGATTTATTTCCTACAGAGAAATATTGTGGTCCTAACTCAATGTGTAAGGATCTCAGAGAAGCCTTGTTTCTCCTCCACTTTCTCCCTCCTTCCCTCCTTCTTTACTTGAGATAGAGTCTCATTATGTAGCCCAGGCTGGCCTGAACTTTGCAGAAATCCTTTTCTCCCACCTTTACCTCTTAGTGCAGGGATTATAGGCATTTCATACCATGCTATTTTTCTTCCCTCTTTCTCAGTACTGGGGATGAGACCAGGCAAATAGCCTACTACTGAGCTGCACATCCAGCTCAGCATCTATTTTTAACTTGAGTATGGAACTTTTGGTGCATGAACTGTGTGCTTACTTACATTATAGTAAATTCTATTAAGTTACTTAAATGCGTAGAATCAGTTAATAAACAATTATTATATAATCTTGTCTTCCTGGGCACTCTACATAAATAGTTTAGTGCTTCTCACCAATGTCTATTCTTTTTGCCCACCATTTTAAGCTAAAGGATGCAGAAATATAGTTATATACTCTTATCTTGGTTCATATACATAATTGGTTATCTTCTGTCAAACTTGATGTGAAATATTTCTCAACATATGATTAACGTATTCACTGACTTTAGTGTTGGTTCTTGAGGCTCAAGTAAAGAATCTTATTACTCAATGGTACCAGGGAACGCAGAGAGAATTTGGTCAGATTGACTTAGAGAAATTAAATCCTTGATGATTAAATATCAAAGTACAAATGGAGGTCAACTTGGACCTAGGTATAGGAGAGACTACTGATGCTCCTAGCATGTTCTGTCTGCAGTCTGTACTTTCTTTTTTCTTTCTTTCTTCCTTCTTTCTCTCCCTCCCTTCCTCCTATCCCTTCCTTCTTCCCTCCCTTCTTCCCTTTCTTTCTTTCTTTCTTTCTTTCTTTCTTTCTTTCTTTCTTTCTTTCTTTCTTTCCTTCTTTCTTCCCTTCCTCCCTCTCTCCCTTCTTCCCTCCCTCCTTTCCTCCCTCCTTCCTTCCTTTCTTCTTTCCTTCCCTCCCTCCTTCTTTTCTTCTTTCCTTCACTCCCTCCTCCCTCTCTCCCTTCTTCCTTCCTTCCTTTCTTCCTTCCCCCTTCCTTCTTCCCTCCATTATCCCTCCCTCTCTTCTTTCTTTCTTTCTTTCTTTCTTTCTTTCTTTCTTTCTTCCCTTCCTCTCTCCCTCCCTTCATCCCATCTTCCTTCCTTCCTTTCTTCTTTCCTTCCCTCCCTCCCTTTGTGCCTCCTTCCCTTCTTACTTTCTTTTTTCTTCCCTCCCTTCCTCCATCCCTCCCTTTTTTCTTTCTTTCTTTCCTTCTCTCTTTCTTTCTTTTCTTGTGCCTGAAACAGACCCTGCCCCACTGGCAGGTTCTCACCCTAAGTACCTGCATTTTTTCCTTTCACTGCCTCAGTCTTTTCTCCAGTAATTCTAGACCTTGGTTGCCTGTAAAGGCTACATAAAAAAATATTAAAGTAGTCAAGGTCTCAGGAGGGGCCCTCAATGAATAGCCAGGGAGGGATAGACAAGTCTTGTTCTCCATTCTAGTGGGAGGGTCCTGTGGTTTGGTTGTCAGAGAATCTTTTCAAGCTTGGTCCCTTCTGCTTTTTATTGGCTCGTACACACCTTCCTTTTAACTTCTTTATGTATTTTCCCAGATTTACCTTCCAAATCATCTATCTCTCTCTAAGTCCTTATGTCTGGGTGTGCATTTAGGGAGCTCAAATGAAGACTCTATAATAACAAATTATTAAACTCCATTCACGTATGATGAATATGTTATCAAAATCCACTCTATGACATAGTAACATATTGAAATGATTGTCAATATGGGATTGTACACTTAGAACGTTTAGAGGATGAATATTGTGCTGTGTCGCTGCCATAAAACAAAACAAGGTAAAACAGGTGGACATATGCAAAGTTGGTATGAGGAAATTTTTAGTGATGATGGAGATGTTAAATCCTGACTCAGTTGACAGTCTCACAGGGATATGCAGATGATCAAAACCAATTTTTGTATAGTAATGACCTCTATATGCCTATTTAAAATTTTATAGCAAAATATATTAATATTGGAGCCATTGATTTTGTTTTATATCTCTTGCATTTGAGAGATCATGGGTTGACTGCATTATTGTTGATAATGATTTCTATGGTCTCATTCCATTCAGCATGGCCATTTGACAGGTGGTGCTTTTCTATGGTATCCTTCTTCTACCACCCAGCAGGCAACGCTGAAAGTGAAGGTTCTGTCAGACTGGAGTCTAGCATAAATACATAGAAATGCAGCAAAACCTCACCTAAACTACAAAAAATACAAACATGAATAGAAAGTGAACTTTTTAATATAAATCACCATGAATTTGGAATAATCTGTTATCACAATATAGAAGGCTACAATGATCAATATGGAGTATTTGAAAATAATTTAGTACTGTGATTCTCTGTATTGGTTAGTCACATGCTTTATATAAGTATAAGGTGTTATACTTATATATCTAAAACTTGGTTTCTTTATTGAGTAGTTTATGGTAGAGTGAAAAAATCTGCACTTAAAAATTCTAACTCAGGCGTTTTAAGGATCTCACTGTCTGAAACCCATCCATACTGCTTATTAGAGGTTAAAGGAGACTGACAACTTGAAGTTTCTTATCTTCCAGCTAATTTCTAAAAATCACCATTGTGACTAAGGTCAGCATTCAAATCAGCTATGCATTCTTTTTTCCCATCTTAACTATATACCTGAATTAGGGATCATTCTGAATTAGTACTACCAAACTAATAAAGTTTAATTGTATGTCATAGAGAGGCCATCTGGGTTCAAACCTAATCAAAAGTGACAAATGTAGCATGCTACTGAGGGCATTGGGAGGTCACAAAGGCAGAGATCAGTAGGACTTTAATAACAGAGCCAATTTTTTTGCGTAGATCCCCCCAGGGTGGCAGTGTCCTTGCTATTAAGATTTTATGAGTTCCTGAGGATAAGTCATGGTGGAGACCAGAAGATGAAAGGGACGTAGTTCAAGGGCCACTGCTAATTTTTCTAGTACCCTGCCTGGCAGCCCTGTGCCATTCACTTGCCTAGGTACCTGTATGTGTTTCCACTATAGAAACTGCTTATTCAACTCAATTTTGACTTCTACTCTGCACCTACTCTGAGGAAGATATCAGTAGATTCTGCTGGTGCTCTATACATTCTCTCAAAGAGAGGGGAGCAGATATGTATGCGCTCATTTAGAGAGGCCGTCCAAGAATGTGCAATTAGAAGCAAAGACCACTTTCCAGACTGACCCAGGTTCTTCAGTGATGTGTGCATGTACAGTGCTCTTGCATAATTGTCATCCTTGTCCTGTGGTCAAGATTATTGCCAAATATGTTCATGAACTCAGAGACACTTGAGCTACCAGGAAACAGGATGAAGACTTATGTGATTTACTTCCTTATAGGTTCTCATCTTAGTGTGTGACATCTGAGCTTGTATTTCTCAGACAAAGTTCACCAAGGACTTACCCAACTTGCTCAACTTTTTTTCCTTTTTTTTTTCTCCAAAGTTTTTATAATGCTATTCATTTCATGTTCATTACAGTCTCATCTTATACTTTAAAGACATAGTAAGAGTTTTCACTTACTAAGCATTTTCGACATGCCAAGGACTAACTGCGACTTGCAGAAATCTATAGAAGTAGCTAATATTAACTCCATTTTTCATAAAAAGAAATAAAAGTCTACAGAGGTTCAGTCCTTGTCCATGGTAATACAATAAGTACATGTGGATACAAGGCTTAAAACTGTGCTAGGTTCTAAACTTATGCTGTTAGCACTTTTCAAGGTCTCAGGAGCATTTTATGGCAATAATTTTATCTGAACTGCGTAAAAGATGTAGAGGTAAATGGTTAAATTTTACTTTTTTTCTGAAGATATTTTAGATATTTTATCTCTTGGGGGGATATGCATTTGTGTACAGTATGCATGAGTATATGATTTCATGCATGTGAATAGATGTCCGTGTGTGTATGTGTGTGTGTATGGGGGTCTATGGTTGATGTTGGGTTTCTTTGATCCCTGTCCACCTTGTAAATTGAGTCTGGAACTCTCAATGAACATAGAGCTTGCCAATTTAGTTACTCTGGCTAACCTGTTTGCTCCAGAGATTCCCTGTCCATACCTCCTGTTCTAGAATTACACAGAGGCCACTGTGGACATCTGGATTTTATGTAGATTTTGGAGATGTGACATACAGCACTCATGCTTGCATAGCAAGTATCTTATCCAATGAGCTGTCTTCCTAGCCTGTCTGAAGACATTTCTTGAAGGGCTAGCATTTGTATCATAGTGGGCTGATGAAGGAAGACTGTCCTTATCTACAGAAGTGGCTGTTTCCAATATCTCAGAAGTGGAAGCAGATCAAAAAGCTGGAGGAAAGAAAAACATCTTTTCCCCACCCCCTGAACTAAGACAGGCATCTTCTGTCCTTAGCCTTCAGCAATGCTGCCTCTTTATTGCTTAGACTTGGTCTGGAAATTAATTACCCCACTGAATTTTTGTTCTCTGGCATGCAGATGGCAGATAGTATTAGCCAATTCCTTCAATAAGTCTTCCATATCTGTATATATCCCATTGGATCCTTTTCTTTGGAAAACCTTGATTAACATGGATTTTGCTATTGAGACTGGGTCTAAGGGAAAAGAATTTTAATGAGTTTTCTAAGTCAACCTTAGAGTTTCTGAAATTAGCTTCTAATTGCTCTCTTTCCAGTTCTAAATATAATAATTCTTGGTGTGTACTGTCTGTAGTAAATAAATACGCAGAGTGTCTGCATTATTTACCCCTAATGAGTCACTTATGAGAAGCTAGGAAATAAATGATTTGGTATATACACTTGCAAAATTCTTTGGAAAACTAAAAAAAAGTATGATAAATGAGTGATCCATTGTTCCTAACAAACTGGACAAAATGCTAAAAAAAAGACTAATAAAAAGATTCAAGCTCCAATCTGAAGTCACACATAAGTGACACATGAATGACCCCAGAGATTATAGGTGTTCCCAGAGGGAGAGTCTTGTCTAATGAAGACAAATGGCTAAAATTGGTGAAAATTAAACACAGAGCCTCATTGTGCCATCAGGGGATTATGGCGTAAGCTGAATTATGGCGTAAGTTGTACACATCTGCTGGCAAACAGTATTCATTGAGAAAGAGTCTGATGAAGATGAGGGCCTTGACCTCCTAAATTCTCAGTCTTCATTGCAGATGGAACTTTCTCGTTGCCAGTGAAAGAGATTTCACTACCAAGAAAACTGGATTCACTCTCAGCAAAAATAACTTTCTAAATTCTTGTAGAATTGGTCTCCACACATTTGGAGGCCAAGGTATCTCAGTACTAACCTCTCTTTCCACAGTGGTAGTGGCCACATTCTCTATAGCAGGATGACCTCTCTAGCTGAGCCAGATGATTTACCCTGCTTTGCTTGAAGAAGCTATGTAGACCCAAGTTGATGTAATTGCTGTATAAATCAATGCTTATTCTGAAGACTACCACAGGACCCAATCCCCAGCTAGTTCCTAAGATGAAGTGAAAATTATGGCACAATTGAAGTATATTGCACTGCAAAAGAATTACATGCATTTCTAATTTATGTAAGAGAAATTGGGGAAATGTATGGGAATGGACGTGAGAGGTGTGGAATAATGGTTGAAGAAGCAAAGTTGAAAAAACCTAGTGTGTTGCTAGGAGTTTACTGAACAAAGACTCTGCATTAGAATGATGAAGATGTAGCTTGGGTGTGCAATGTCTCCCACAGTTTCCTATCTTTGACCACTTGGTCTCTAGCTGGTGGTGTTGTTTTGGAAGGTCACAGAACCTTCAGGAAATGGAAGCTCACTGGTTCAGGTGGGTTGCTGGAGACATGCCTTAGGTGGACACCTCCTGTCCACTCTCTGCTCTTTGCAGACAAGGTGTAGCCCACTGCCTCACACTTCTGCTGATTGGTTGTCCTAAGTATGATATATTGTATCCCTCACCAACCTGTGAACCCTTCTTTCCTTAAGTTCCTTTGGTCAGGCTTTTGTCACAGTGATGAGAAATGTGGCAAATATACTAGAGTTCTAACAGCTTGGTTGGTTGATGGAAACATGAATCAAAATGACTTACTGTGAACAAATTAGAAAGGCCTGAGAGCATTAGTTTTGATTAGGTTGAGCAGTGATTCTCAACCTTCCCAATGCTGTGACCTTTTAATAAAGTTCCTTATGTTGTGGTGAGCCACAACCATAGAATTTTTTTCATTGCTACTTCATAGCTGTAATTTTGTTACTGTTGTGTAGATTGTAGGTATCTGGGTGTCCCGATGGTGTTCGGTGACTCCTGTGTTTCACAGGAGGTTGTCGTTCAACCTCCTGGTTAAGAACTGATGTACAGGAAGGGATTAAAAGGCACAGGGGATTGGAAGTTTACAATGAATTTTCCCTTGAAGGCCTACTCCCCTATTCTGCAGTATTCACAAGATACACTGTTTCCCTTGAGAAATAACTTACATAGGGGCCCCAGCACTCTCTTACATTCAAGCACTCTCCTATATTTTTGCCTTACAGTGGAAAACACAGGTGATCAGATGAGCAGCAGATGCAGTGTAAGTGTGTAGATCTGGATAACAGTGACCAAGGGGCAGCGCTGCACTGAGAAGCAAGGTGGGAGAGTTTCTTTGGCAGGCATCAGCGTCAGTATAGCATTGGAACAGCCTGAGTCTTGTACACCTCTGGTGCTGGCTAGCTCGTCAGAACTCCAGAGAGAGAAATGTGCTTCACACTTGAGCTGTATAAATAGAAAAGTTCCAGGTCAACTCTAAAATGTCTAGGTTGAATGATAAAAATAGAAAGCCCTGTCTGGGATATGGAGCCGGAACCTCTACAGTGAAAAGGCTGTTTCCCTTTGAGGAAGAATTCATAAAAAGCTGAATCTTTGTAGCGCTACTCCTTCAGTCTTCCCAAAAGGAAAGAATAGTTTCCTGTTGTAGTAATTATACATCTGGGAAAAGAAAAACATCACTCTTCTTGAGGACTATTGAACAAGGTTTCTGAGCTGATGTAGACGCCAGGGTACTCCAGAGGTTCCTGGGGCTCTGCTCTGCAGTAAGGATCTTTGAAGGTTTGGTGACAAAGAGAATTTTAGCTCAGTTTTGTCTTTGCTAGGGTCCCATTCCAGGACTGCGCATCCAGCTTCGGAATGAATAATTAAATACCCAGGAACTAGTGGAATCCCAATATGCTTCTACTCTTAAGGATTATTAACAAGCTCAAGATTTTTGTTTATGTGAGACAAAAGTGGAATGGTAAAAGTAGCATTTCTTCACATTTCTGCAACTCTTTTTAGTGTCTGCTCTAAAGATGTATAACTTATTATCACATCAGCCCAGGATGTCATTAATGTCATTATACCACTGTCCTCTAGGAGACTGCAGTGAAACCAGTAGGCAGCACAGGGCATGAAACTAAGCAGGCGTTTCAGAAAAGGAAACTAAACAGGAATATATTCAAAAATTGCAAGATTCTCTTTTTAATAAAATATATTAATTATGTGGTGTGTGTGTGTGTGTGTGTGTGTGTGTGTGTCTGTAAGTGCCAATGCCTGCAGAGGTCAGAGGCATTGAATCTCCTGAAGCTGGGATACAGGCAGTTGTGAGCCACTGGAAGAGCATGCTGGGAAAGAGATTCTGCAAGAGCAGTATGTGCTCTTGACCACTGAGACATCTGTCCAGTTCCAAAGAACCTGCAAGTTTCTGAAGCAAGTAGATGAGAGTTGATAAAAGACAGGCACTGTAGGGAAATTTTCTGTTTTTATGAGTACTGAATCAGATTGTACTTTTGGAACTGTTCTGATAGTTCTGTGAGTGTTATACATCCTGCTTCCTAAAGCTAGTGTGCTCACTTTACTCGCATTGAACATAGATAAGTATTTTTATGTTCATTCATCTTTTACCATTAACCACCCAATTAACTTTACTGTCATTGATAACTTTCAAATGCTCCAGGCTAAGGTATTGAGTTCTTATTTTGTTTTGTCAGCATCTCTAAAATGGTTCTTTGCCCATTTATGGCTACTTCCCACGGGTGCATCTGGCATGGATGACATGTTCCTGCTGGGGGTTTTCCCTCTTTTTCACATAATGGACATTTCCCTATTTTCATTACCCTTGTTAAAAATTACTGAGATTAAATATTATTTTTCCATTGGCCACGTCATTTTTAGGCACACATACACTGCACGATATGTAATATATGTGTATACATATATATGCATGGATAACATTATAGTAAAACACATATTAGTTTATTCTAACTTCATGGAGAATCTTGGCAGAATACTTTTTATTTTGTAGTTACCAATAAATTTAATAATACCAATAGGTGCTATATGTAGATTAAAATGCATTTATAGCTCACAAGGAAGTGAAAACAAATATCAGCTCTATTATTTTTTGTTCTTGTGTGTCTTGTTTTCACTCAGAAGCCAATTTTTATCTTTTCCAGTGACTAGTCTTAGACTAAAGGAGACTTGTTTCCTAATCACCTTTTCAAGGTTATATAACACATAGGACATTTATATACAGATATTCACACTAAGTAATTGGCAAGAACTTAAGTGCCCTCTCAAACATGGATACACCTCTGTAGATCAGTTTCTTTAAACACTTCATCATTAAAATATAACTGTATTCTTTTAGTACTCATAATAAGTTTTTAAAACTTTAATTTATTTCTTTATTTATATACTTTTTAACTATCTATTTGAGAATTTCCTACAATGCTTATTGATCCTATTTAGTTCCCTCTCCAAAGTCTCATGGATCCACTTCCCTTCCCTGACCACTCAACTTTATGTCTATTTTTAAACACATGAAGTCAAATTTTAAATTTTTAGGTGTGTGGTCTTCCACTGGAGAAGAATGGCCAGTCTTCCAGAGGTCACATGGTTAAAAACAAACTGACCCTTATCCCAGAAGCTATAAATTGACAATACCTCCTCAACTAGGGGTGAGACTACATACCTACTTCCCCATGCCATGCTGGGATTTTTGTCTGACTTGAGAACATGCAAGTCTTGTTTGTGCTACCACAATTTCTGTGAGTTCACATGTACAACTGCCCTATTATGTTTGGAAGACACTGTTTTCTTGTATCCGTCCACCATCTCTGCCTCTTACAGTCTTTCTGACTTCCTCTTTTACATTATCCCTGAGATTTGGGAGGAGAGATGGTGTACCATTTAGGGCTCAGTATTATATAGTCTGATATTCTCTCCTTGACTAGCTGTGGGTTTTTTGTGTTCATCTCCATATACTGCAGAAAGAAGCTTCTCTGATGAGGATTGAGAGATAACAGTAATATATGGGCATAACAATAAGCCATTAAGAGTTAGTTTAATGCTACTTATAATTAGCAGAAAAATGGTATTATGCTATCCACTAGGGAGAGTCTATGACCTGTGTAGCCACAGGTTCTCGGTTCTAGTAACAATGTCAGATACAGTTTCATCTCGTAGAGTAGAATTTAAGCAGAGAGTTATCTGTTACTTTCATGTCATTAATGCCATTTTTTTGCACTAATGGGCATGACTTGCCAGACCAGTCATTACGGGAGCTCTCAGAGTTCACAATTTTATGACACTGATGACCTTTTTCTTCTCAAGCAGTGTGCACATATCTTCAAAGTTTGTGAAGCTAGTCAATAGGGATGAAGTTTCAGCTCAGTCGTGCCTTGATTTCTCCAGGCTCTATGACTTAAGAATGTGGTATATACAACAACATGGTCCTACCATCAAGTTCTGGAGGGTGCCCAAGAGCACTGGAAATAACATGTTTGGGGGTCTATTGGACCTCATTGACCAATAACTTCAAACCTATTACTAACACTGGACTTTTTATTTGTGAGCTTGTGCTGTCTAATAGGGAACCCAGACCCAGACAGAAAAACAGCATGTTTTTTTTTCATATGTGGATATATCTTTGAATCTTTAAATATTTATGTTTTATTTTAAATAGTCATAGAAGTCAAGAAATTAGTAAGGGACCATGGGGAGGAAGACTTTCAAGGGAGGTGAGGTAGAACACAATGATGAGAAATGGTTAAAGTGTAATAATTGAATGGAAGGATTAACTTAGGGTAAAGGATGGGAGGGAGGGTAGGATAAGGAATATAGTGAGGGATAGCTAACACTAAAGATCATTTTGAAAAAGTCAGAGACCTACTACTGTAGAAACTTTCAAAATACATACACACAATTAAAACAATTGAGATGGAATTATCCAATAAAGGGGTGAAAGAACCCTACTAAATTTTTACTATTTTTTAATTATGTATATATATGTATATATGTGTATATATATATATATATATCTGTGCTGGGATATGTGCACATAAACACAGTGCCTATGGAGTCCAGAAGGAAGCTTTGGATCCCTTGGTGGTTGTGAACTATCCAACGTGAGTCTTGGGAAGTGAACTCAGGTCTTCTGCAAGAGTGGTATGCACTATTAAACCCTGAACCTTTTCTCCAGATACCAATAAGGTACATTTTGAATATGTTTATAATGCCTCTTCCATTGTGGAACTGTTAACTCACCTCACTATCAGGAACTTGACAAACTGCTTTGCTAATGTCTCAGGGAAGTTGTTTTACAACTCTATTTTTCAGGAGGATTCTCTGAATTCTTAGGGTATTGGATTAATTACTTGAGTGATGTTTCACCTCTATGCCATGCTTCTCCTAAAGACCTGAAGAGCCTTTGAGGAAAGGAGAGATGGTAGCACATCAGCAATTCCTTCACCTGTTCTATTCTTCCACTCCTTTTAAGAGTTAGCTCCACTCTCTCCTCCTCTAGAGATAGCCCATAGACATTCCTTTCTCTTTGCTGTGTTGTGCCCTTCTAACAGCACCTCTCACATGGTGTCATCATAAGATACTCTCTGCACTGGAAAGACATGCCTTGATTGTTTCTAGATTGTGAAACATTCTAGAAAGATTTCTTTATCCTCAGAACCTGGCACTATGCCCGATATCATCAAAGTTGTAATTCTACGGTACTACAACATCTCTTATAGGTGGAAAGTTATCAACAGTCATGATTAACCCATGTCCTCAGAGAGTTCTAGGAATTCAAAGGAGACTCTATACCTGATCTGGAATCAGGGTGGAAGAAGGAAATTGAACAGATTTTTCACGGGGTAACAGAGTGGCAGAATCCTCTTACTATTGCAGAAATACATGGATAGGCCCATAAAAGCAAAAGCTGTTGCTAGAATAGATGAACCAAATTTCATAGTTGAAAAAGATCCTGGTGAAAGAGTAAGGGGAATGATAGGAATGGGAGGGCAACTAGACAGGGCAAATGGAGCTTGAATATGATCAAAATATACTATATTCATGTATGAAAATGTCCTAATGAAACCTATTATTTTATATAATTAGTGTATGTAAATGAAATATTGAAAATTATCTCACTGAAGGCAGTAGACACTGCCTGGTAATACAGGTACACATAACCTAGCAGTGTTTTAGTCAATGAGTTTGGTGTGCCCTTGTGATTAGGTTGCTTAGTGAGATTGTAGGCATATTAGCATCTGAGGTACATATATGATGGTCACACAATGGCAGTATCACCTAATCCCCCTCTTCTCCAAATGTGTTCCTTTTGTTAAACATAGCATGACAGCATTTCATCAAATGTCCTATTCATAGCATATAAATTCTAATTGACCACTATATGGGTAGAGAATGAGAAATATTTTTCCTTGGTTTTGGAGGGACTGGAGGGTGGGTGTTTTTTCTTGCAGACTTGGCAGAGAAAAGGGTTGTCTTGAATACTTGAACCTCAGGCTTATCAAGAAGCCCTTTTCTGAGGTCCACATTTATATAGCAAAATTGGTGATTTTCTTTTCAGTGTTATAGTAATTTGTAGCTTTCTTTAAGATTATTGAATGAGTGTAAGTGACTACATAGTAATTTATCTGAAGCTAGTGTGACAATTAGGGTACAAGAAGTGTCCTGTAAATATTAAAGATTTACCAGAAGCCACCATCTGTGATTGTCCCTTCCCTCCCATGAGCAATGCCAGACTTTCTTTTAAATTATCCCATCCCATTCCTCACCTGAGTCCATCTAAAGTCTGTATTTGGACCTGAACCTTTGGAAGACCAACACTTTGGGTATTTTTCCTCTCCTCCTTTCGACTGCTTCTGAACAGAGGTTCTTTATTCTTGGAATCTGAGAAAATTTGTGGAAGTAGCTGGGATGATATAAGGAATATTTCAATATTATAGTTATAATATATTAGTTATATTATAGTTATAAACTATTGTTTATAACCTGGAAACAAGGAAGAGATCATTAAAACCAGATTTAATGTGACAGCTTCTTGAGAGAAAGGTATATGCTTCTTTTTCATTTTTGAAAGGCATATACCTGAGCTAGGTGTCTCCTCTATCTCCTTGCCTCAGGCAAATTCCTTGATTCAATTTTACTTTAGAAAAAATGCAGAGAAGGGTGAGGGTTGGGATCCTAAACAACACATGGTGTTATTGGAATGTTAAAAAATATATATCTCAGACAGCAGTTTGACATAGAAAGAGACTTTTATGAAAAGATTGAGGAAGTGGTAGAAATCAATTTAACTATCCTTTATCTGCTGTACAGTGAGACAAATAGAGTTCTATTATTTTCAAAAAAATTCTTGAAACAAGAACTTTGTTATTAGTGCAGGTAAAACACTAATTCTTGAAAATAAAGCAAGAACAAAACAAAAAACTACTGAATACCCTAATCAACACACACACACACACACACACACACACACACTTATCCCTAACCAACATAGACCCTTAGGTACTTGTGTACAAAGAATATTGTATGTAAAGAATTGGATATATTTCTATCTATATACTCAGTCTTTTAGATCTTTCTTGTGAGTTGAAGTGTGATCCCCCCCCCCATTTTTCAGTTTCACATGGATTGCATGAATAGGTAAAAATGCCGGAGCAGTTCTGAAAAGTACGTATTCTCGCTGTATATGACTCAGAACAGTGCTTTACAGATTATATACCCCAAAGGCTGTCTGCATCTGGGTGCTCACAGAAGCAGGCTTTCAGACAAAATGTATGTTGTTGAATGTACGTTGTCAGAACATTCATGTGTGTGTTATACGGATGGAAATGTGCCAGTACCCGTGACTCTATGTGTATGCAGAGGCCAGAGCAGGGCATTGATTATGTTCCTCTACCACTCTTTAGCTTTACTCCTTTGAGATACTCCTTGAAAAGGTAGAAGTTCACCACGTCAGTTCTCAGCTAAGCTGGCTACCCAGTTAGTTCTTGGGATCTGCCCCATTACACCTTCAGGACTGGAGCCCTGGGCAATCACAACCATACCAAGATTTTGTTGTTGTTGTTGTTTTGCTTTTGTTATTTTGAAATAGGGTTTCTCTGTGTTGCTTTTTTTTTTTTTTTGGTTTTTCAAGACAGGGTTTCTCTGTGTTGCTTTGAAGCCTGCCCTGGAACTAGCTCTTGTAGACCAGGCTGGCCTCGAACTCACAGAGATCTGCCTGCCTCTACCTCCTGAGTGCTGGGATTAAAGGTGGCCCATACCAAGATTTTGAATGTGGATGCTGAGGCTTCCAATTCCGGTTCTCGTGATTGCATGATATCTTCTCAGTCCTACTTGTTGTATTTATGCCATAACCTTCTTAGGTTACCAAATGCTTTTCTAAACCTGAGTTAAAAACAGATAAACATTCCTTGCAAAGCAAACTAAAGTTGCCATTAATAACAGTATAGTTTTTTAAAAAAATTCTAACTTTTTTATTTATTTATTTTGTGTGTGTGTGTGTGTGTGTGTGTGTGTCCATCCTTCTGACAGGAGAGAGAGGTGTTGCTCTCCTGGGAATTCATAGTGACTTAAGAGGAAAGGTTAAAGACCGTAGCTTAACTTTATGCTTTAAGCTGAAGTATAGAACCAACATGAAGCCAGAGATGTCAGACCGTCATCTGATTTTGGGCCCAAGTGAGTAATCTGTGCTTTTTAAATAAACAGCTCCCATGTTCTTGTAGAAAAAGCAGCAGGAACAAAGGCCTGGAGGTAGTGATATAGGAGTCTGGAAGTGTTTTTGAGGATGACAAGATCCTGGGAGCTAACCTACTGGACACTTGATGGCCACCAACTCTGTCCCAAGACCATCGAAGGTGAGTTTCAAAGATGTTTATTAGAAATTCATAGGTGGTAACTGAGAGAGAGAGAAAAGAGAGAGAGAGAGAGAGAGAGAGAGAGAGAGAGAGAGAGAGAGAGAGAGAGAGAGAGTCTGTTGTAAAGCAGAAGAGGTTCCAGAAAATAGGGAGTGTTGTACCAGTTAGAAGAGTTAGCCTAGGGACCTTTTATGGAACTTATGGTAGACATAGGGTTGAAATATGGGAAGGGGGTAAATTTGCCCAGTCCAGTTGGCCCAACCATGTGTCCAGATGCCTACTCTCACTTTTAGTCTATAGGCATACAAAATATTTAGGAGAAGGGAAGGACTCGTTTAAGAGGTAATAGAGAAATAGGAAGCAAAGATCATTTTGGTATTTCTGAGTTCAAGTCTTTGCTACTTTGAGGTCTTTGCCTTGGCTAGTTTCTACTCCCTGTTCTTACCAGTAGGAAGAGTTTGGTATGTGCAGTTGAGGGGCAGAAGGCTTGTCATAGTGTGGGCCACTGTGAATGGCAGAAAATTATCAGAGAATGGTAACAAAATAAGATTGAAGAATACAGACACATGCTTAGGAACCTGGGTTTATTATGCAGAAATCAGACAAGATCAAAGGGTTTTCTAGCAAGGAGCAATATAATTTGTGTGACATTTAAACACTTCTGACTCTTTTAAAACTTTTAAAGAAAATCAGATTTATTTTACATGTGTATATGTGCTTACTATGGCTTGTGTGTGGAGGTCAGAAGACAATTTATAGGAGTTTGTGCTCTCTTTTGATCATGTGGGTCCTAGGGATGGAACTCCTGTCATCAAATTTGTTGGTAAATGACTTTGCTCACTGAGATCATCTCTCCAGTCCCCATCTGGCTCTTTTTTTTGTGTGTAGTATGAATAGTTGGTGTTGTACGGGTGATGTTAAACAGAGAACCAATTCAAAACCTTTGGATGTAGTGCTAGAGGAGGCACTGGTGCCCTGAGAACTGGCAGTGATACATCAGAGGACAGTGAATTGACTTGAGATGTATTTTGGGACTAGAACCAATAGGATTTGTTGATGGATTAGAAAGTATGGGGAAAGGAAAGATTCATTGATTTAAACTGGAATGATTCAGTAGATGGTTGTTCTGTTTCCTGACTTGGAAATTACACAGGGGAAGAGCTATGTTTTTGTCTTATACGATGACCATTATAAATTCAAAAGACATTTTAAAGTAGAGAGTGGTTGGGGGACAGACTTATATATAGGTATAAATTTGAAATATTATCATAGATGACTTTTGAAAGTGTGAGACTACATGTGGTAGCTCAAAGATTCCATTAAATAATTGCAATAGATCAGGAGAATGAGCATATACTTTGCAACCAAAGGTTATTGGCAATCTTAATATACTTGAATGTTTGACATGTGAAGAGAAAAGAAACTAGAGCTAGCTGATGTAACTTGCTAATACAGACAAGGTGTTTTGCTCAGGAAATGAGAAGAAAATGCTTGTTAGTTTTGGAGTGTCAGGAGCTCGGGAGAGTGTTTTTCTTTGTTTGTAAGGTCTGCCTATTTGGGTAAAAAGTGAGACTTAGAAACATATTTGCAGCCTCATGAAAATGACCTAGCAGGGAGAGATGGTGGATGGAAGCAGGAGATTACTGAAACTGAAAAATCCCTGAGAAGGTGGCAGGCCTGTAGCAAAAGCATGCATGGTGATGGGTGTAAAGTCACGACTAAGATTACAAATAGGAAATATTTGTAGAGCTGGTGGTAAATTTATTATGGGATTCTAATTTAGACAATTTGATTTCCCCCCAATGACTTTGAGGCAAGATCTGCCTCAGGGTAGACAAAGAGGAGGAGAAGAAGGTTGTCTTGGAAAGTGAGGAAATAAAGTTGCTTGGGAAGAGATTAATACTGCTGAGAGCTGGGGACCAATTGTTTGTCATGATGAAATTAAGGCGAGCGTAATTAGCTAAAGCATGGGAGTTGTAGCAATATCCAGCTTTCGAGTGGTGGACAGAGAACCAAAAGGGAGAGAGAGAGAGATAGAAGGCAGTTCTACATGTTAAGCATAGTGGAATAAGACGGGTTAAGGAGGTTCAAAGACTTTGCAGGTATGTGATTATTGCCTCAGACTATGGGGTATAGATGATCTCGAGAAGAAAAGGAGGAGTGATGTGAAGATTTAGTGAGGCCATAGGTTGAGATCATCATTGAATAGAAAAACAAATAAACATAAAAGCCTAGAACAGCTCAACCTATTGTTGTGACCCCTTTTGGGGGGGGTCGAATGACCTATTCACAGGGGCTGCCTAAGATCATCAGAAAACATAAGCACAGATATTTACATTATGTTTCATAACAGTAACAGAATTATAGTTATAAAATAGCAGCAAAAGTAATTTTATGGTTGGGGGTCACCACAGCATAAGGAACTGTATTAAAGGGTCACAGCATTAAGAAGGTTGAGAACCACTGATCTAGAAGGTTCTGAAGAAGGGAATGATCAGAGATGTTAAAAATGAACACTCTGGGGTGAAAGATACTCTGGTTTGGATATCCTAATTAAAACTCATTGCAAATTAAGCTCCATTATAAGGTATTTAGAGGTGGGATCTTTAAAGGCAACTGTGAGGTTGTCAGGGAATCTATCTTCAGGGTGGACTGACTAATCTGTTTATGGGTTAATTGATTATCATTGGATGAAACATCACTAGAGGGAATTTGTTATAGAAACCAGCCTGTCTCTGTCTCTACCATGCATCTCTCTCAACATGTGATGCCCTGAACTGCCTTAGAACTCTGCAGAGTCCTTGCTAATACAAAGGCCTTCACTACATGTGGACCCCTCCACGTTGGTTCTCCTACCCTCAGTCCCAGAGCTACCATCTGACTAAAGTTCTTTCTTTACATATTACACAGAAAACAGACTAAGGAAGTGTCTTCTGTGATGATAATAAAGCCTTGGAGAAATGGTGACCAGAGTTGTGGGAAGCATAGTTAAACCAGCGGTAAACCTAGGTTAAAAGGAAACATCCACAAGGTCGCTGAAGTACTGAGGGGTGAGGGGTAGTGTAGGGGTGCAAAGAATGTAGTGGTCGAAGATGTCTTCCGGTAGTGGGAGGTCCAATGTAAATGAGGTCGAGAGGAAACCTGGGTGGCATAGTAAGTTGGCATAGTCTCAGGAGCTGTAGATTTCAAAGCGTTTAGATAAATGAAAGGTTAGAAGTAGCACTGTGGAACAGAGAACAGTTTCCCTCTCAAAGACAGCTACAAGAGAACAATTTTATATAATTTTAGCACAGGCAAAGGGAAATTCGAGGCAAAAGCGCTAGCAGGAGTGGGTTTCTGGGTCACAGCTCTGAAACTGCAGAAGGCATGGTGAGTAAGAAAGGGAGGGAGAAGAAAGAGCCAGGAAGGGTACCAACAATGTCAATGCTGCCTGCACTGAATGTCTTGGATAGCTCTCAGTTCCTGGGATGACTGCTCCGTCCAGAGAGTGGATGTGTCAGTGAGCACAGATGTGGCCGACCAGCCTGGGGTGATGACAGGCTTTGAGAAAAAGAGTGCAAGCCCTGTGCTCTGGCAGAGAATTTGCACAAGTTTGCAATGTGGTATGCATCATAGGGTGCTTCTATGATTGAATCTTACATTGTGGAAGTTGGTTAGTTTGCATCATGTGACTGCTGCTTCTGCCCTGGGCAGGGGAGGACAGGGATGGAAGATCATGTTTTAGTTTGGGCTATGTGTGAAATTTTCTATCCTCACCAACAGGAGTTGAATAAAAAAAATCTCCAAAATAAAAATTTTATGCTAGAATGAAAAATACATAAAAACATTCTAGGACTTGTCACAGACATTCTCTCTCTTTTGGGTTATAGAGTGTAGAGGGTAGAGTATCTCTTTATTAGGCACGGGAAGAAGATGCTATTGTGGCTACAAATTCTGAATGGTTGCAGACATAGAGCCTGTGTTCATGCTGTCATCGAAAGCCAACAAAACAACATGCCAGCATGGGAAAAGGGCAATATGCAGCAGGAAAAACAGCCTCTCAGAGAAAGAAAAAAAAAAAAACAATGAGAAGCCAAGGCTTTGGTAATTCTTACTGAAGGGATTCTGTGTCAGAACCTCCAGCTTCCTTGTGGTTTTTGGGTGTGAATGATAATGTTAATATGTGCACAGTAAGTTTTTAAAATTTAATTTTATGTCCATTGCTATTCTTAACCATTATATTTTCCCTCTGAACTCCTGAGACAAAGAATGACTTCTGGGACTGTAAAGACATCTTGGTTCCCAGACCCACATCCAGTGCCTCATAACCATCTGGGATTCTAACCCCAATGACTCCATTTTCTGACCTCTTTGGACACCCACATGCACATGTTCCCCACATAGAAACATGTCAAATAAAATAACTCTCTAAAAATGAGTATCTTCTGATGTTATTAAATATGGACATCTGTACCAAAATAACTTGGATAACAATTTAAGTCAAGACTCTGCAGCTCAGAATGGGCTAACCAGATAAGGCCTGCCATTTTTAGAATGCTGTTTTAATAAGGTTTATTCCTGTCTGGGTCGGCTGCATTTTACATATTCAGTCACCAGCCTGGGAGGATTATTGTCATGACAACCCAAACTGACTGACTTGCCTCTCAGAAACAGCCACAATTCATCATGTTCAGAGATACCTGTACATCTGGATGACTTTCTAGGAGGTTGTAGCATTTTGGTTAGTTCTAGCTGTGCCTTCCCCAAGTCCAAACCACATCCTTAAGCAAGTCTTAACCTACTGGCATCTTGTTGACTTCACTCATTTAATAGGAAGCGACTGCTCATTTTTATAGTCTTTAACATTACTTTTAATTGTGACTGTGAGCCCATAGAGTTTTACATATTTATGGACATGTTGAGCACAATAGTGTATGCACTTGGTGCAGATTCCTTTCAACACTACAATAATTGATGAATTTTAAGTCTTGCCTTCAGAACTCATTCAAATAAGAAAGAAAATTGTCTTCTGAACATTATAACTTGTTCTCTAGCTTATTTTCCAGTCCTTAAAAATAAAAAATAAAGAACTAAAAGCCTAGCAAGTTAAAATTTAGTGTAAAAAAAAAGATGACTTGAAACAGGTTTAGAACAACTGTAATTTTATTAGACTATGAAAACAATAGATCTGAGTGTCCGGTTCATTTGATGCACTGGGTTTATTGTTATTGTCAGAGCAAACACGTCAGCAGTTGATGATTTTGATTATTGCACACAATAGAGATGTGAAGTAAGTGTATCATGGATCCACTCTCCTTGCTAGCTGTGTGTAGTGGCTGCTAGTTCACTTTGACTATCACTTATGTAATAGCTAACTCCTGACTGTGCAGTATAAAGCGATGTTTCATAATGGATCATTTTGTCTGTTCATGGTCAGGTACCTTATAGTTCTTATCATCTGAAAGTCAGTTATGATTTAGTATGCTTTCAATTGTCACACATCCTCTTTATTCTAAAAAAAGATTGACCTGCATTTAGATGTTTTTCTACTCAAAGGACTTTGAAAACTTTTTATGTAATCCATTGCTCTTTTGCTTCTTCCTGCCCCACTTTTAATTAGGCTCCTAGGGTAACCAGAATGGTTTCTTCCTATTTAAGAAAGCGATGCATTTGTTCCATCTTGGTGCTCAAATATAACTTTGCTGCAACTTCTTCTTCTTCTTCTTCTTCTTCTTCTTCTTCTTCTTCTTCTTCTTCTTCTTCTTCTTCTTGACCTTCTCCTTCTTCTTCTTCTTTCTTTCTTTCTTTTTGCTTTGTTTGTTTCTAAGTAGAAACTGTACTTTTTTAAAAAAATATTTTTAAAAATATTAAAATTAAAATTTTAAAATATTAAAATTAAAAAATTATTTATTAAAAAGAAAACAAACTATCTATTTTTATTATACATACCAATCCAAGTTCCCACTACCTTCCTTCCTCTAATTCCCTCCATATACCCTCCCACCCCACCACCATCCAATCTTTGGAGAGGGTAAAGCACATTGCTTTGTGGAAGGTCCAAGGCCCTCTCCACTATATCTAGGTTGAGCAAGGTATCCATGTGATGTAGGAGATCCTTCTGTATTTCTGTTGCTTTCATTGGTTGAGTAAAGAGATTGCCTTGGCCTTTTGATAGGGCAGCCCTTAGGTGGGGGGGAGTAGATAGAATGGAATTCTGGCATAGAGAAGGCTGAGTCAGGGAGAGTCGCCATGGAGTGGAGAGAGTCTGACATGCTGAATCTTTCCTGGTAAGACCACTACCTCGTGGTGACACACAGATGATTAGAAATGGGCTGAATCAAGATGTGAGAGTTGGCCAAGAAGAGACTAGATATAATAGGCCAGGTAGAGTTTAAATGAATACAGTTTATGTGTAATTATTTCAGGGGCTAAGCTAGTCAGGCACTGGAAGCCAGGTGGCGGGATGTGGCCAGCCCGCTCCCACTCATAACTACATCCATTTAAAGAGACTAGGTCCCCCCAAAACCAGTACATGTAGTATGGCTAATTCCTGGTACCATGCTAGTGTCCTCTCAGTCTGACCCAGCCATATAACCATCAACCACATTCAGAGTGACTAGTTTGGTCCTATGTTTGTTCCTTCCCAGTCTGGCTAGAGTTTCAATGGATGTTTCATCATGGTCTTGACCTCCTTGCTCACACTCTCATTCTTCCCACTCTTCAATTGGACTTTGGGCTCTCAGTCCAGTGCTCCAATGCAAGCCTCTACCTCTGTTTTCATGAGTTTCTGGATGAAGGTTCTGTGGTGATATTTAAGATATTCATTAGTTTGACTACAGGGCAAGTCAAGATTGGACACCCTTTTCTCTATTGCTTAGGGTCTTAGCTGGGGTCATCCTTATGGATTCTTAGGAGTTTCTCTAGAGCTAGGTTTCTTGATAACCTTAAAATAGCTCCCTCAATCAAGATATATCTTTCCTTACTCTCATCTCTGTCCTTCCTCTATCTCGACTATCCCATTCCCTCAAGTTCTCCTCAACCGTCCCATTCTCCCCTCCTCTTCCTCTTCCATCCTCTCTTCTTCCCCCACACTTATCCTCCCAATTTTTTCAGGTAATCTTGTCTGTTTCCACTTTCCAGGTGAACCTTTATGTTTTTTCTTAAGGTTCACCTTATTACTTAGCTTCTCTAGGATCATGTAATATAGGATCAACATCCTTTCTTTATTGCTAGTATCCACTTATGAGTGAGTACATACCATATTCATCTTTTTGGGTCTGGGTTACCTCACTCAGGATAGTGTTTTCTAATTCCACCCATATGTATGCAAAATTTAAGATGTCATTGTTTTTTACTCCTGAATAGAACTCTAATTTGTAAATATCCCACATTTTCTTTATCTATTCCTCACTTGAGGGACATCTAGGTTGTTTCCAGGTTCTGGGTATTACAAATAATGCTGCTATGAACATAGTTGAACAAATGCATTTGTAGTACGATTGAGCATCTTTTGGGTATATGCCCAAGAGGGATACTGCTAGATCCTGAGGTAGGTTAATTTCCAAATTTCTGAGAAACCACCATACTGATTTCTGAAGTGGTTGTACAAGTTTGCATTCCCACCAGCAATGGATAAGTGTTCTCCTTACTCCGCATCTTTTCCAGCATATGCTGTCATTGGTGTCTTTGATTTTAGCTATTCTGTCAGGTGTGAGATGGTATCTCAGAGTTGCTTTGATTTACATTTCCCTGATGGCTAAGGATGGCTAGTAGCTTGGAGGGGGCCAATGAATGGGGTTGGGTTTTGGCAGAGTCTACTTATAGGAAACTCTCATGGTGGCTGGCTAGAAAAGCCAAGGGAGTTGGAGAGGGGGGAACTTTGCTTTTTTTGGTCTACCTTTCTTTTTAAGTTATCTCCTTATTAGCATATAGAAGTAATACAAAGGGGCTTCATTGTGACATATTCATACATGCATATTGTTTATCTTTCTATTGTGTCTTTAACAGGCAGAATTGAATTTGATTTATGTTCCCAGGTATTTTTGTCTGTATACTTTCCATCTTGGTTTCTCATAAGATACATCCACCCCCTTTTAGGTGCTGGGAATTGAACTTAGGGCCTCACAAGTGCTAGGCAAGAGATCTACCTCTGAGTTATATTTATAGCCCCAATTCTATTCTATTCTATTTCAGTAAGGTCCTTCACTGTTTCTCTTTCTTTAGATGTGTTTTGATTTGTGTCTAAATCCCTGTATTCATTTGTATCTGTCTTCATTTTGTTTACCAGCTCATGTCCTCATGGGCCCAGCACATGTGCACTTACAGGAGGCTCCACATTAAGAAGTACCTATCCACTTGATATATTTTTACTGTTGTCATCTTGAAAATGTAATGCTTTGAACAACTCTGCCCTTTCATTTACTATGGTGCTTCAAAATTGTTCATCTGTCCCTGAATGTAGATTGCACCTGTTTATTTAGGTAAGTGGGTTCTTGGGGTTTTTTGTTTGTTTGTTTGTTTGTTTGAACCTGTAACACTCTTTATCTTTCCTTTCTACCCCGTCTTTCTGAGGTACATCATTTCGGTTATTATTTTAGTGATCTCATATTTAACTCTGTTTATTGCTTACACTCTTCATAAAAAGTTAGCTTTGGTGTTTCCTCAGAGATCCAAAGCCAAGCACTTGGCTAAGCTCCCGGAGTCTTGTTGAAGAGGGGGAGGAGGGACTGTATGAGCCAGAGCTAGGGGGATCAAGATAATGATGGGAGAACCCACAGAGATAGCCCACCCCAGTTCATGGGAGCTCAGAGACTCTGGACCAACAGCTAGGGAGCTTGCATGGGGCTGACCTAGGCTCTCTGCACATGTGTGACAGTTGTGTAGCTTGGTCTGTTTGTGGGGTTCCTAGAAGTGAGATCAGAACCTGTGCCTGGTATTTGAGCTGGCTTTTGGGAACCTATTCCCCATGCCTGGTTGCCTTGCCCAGCCTTGATGCAGGGGAAGAAGATTAGTCCTGCCTCAACTTGATGTGCCATGCTTTGTTGATGCCTATGGGAGGCCTGCCCCTTTCATAAGGGAGACAGAGGAGTGGATGGGGGCAGGGTATAGAGGGGAGGTGGCACAGGGGGTTGAGCAAACAGGAAAAGCAGAGGGAGGGGAAACTATGATTGGGATGTAAAACAAATGAAAATTTTTAATTAATTAAATAGAAAAAGAAAAAAATCCGAATACTGGGAATCAATTTTTCTCGACTCAGATACACCCAAAAGATGCTCCATCCTACCACAAGGACACTTACTCAACTATGTTCAAAACAGCTTTCTTCATAACAGACAGAAACTGGAAACAACCCAGATGTCCCTCAACCAAAGAATGAAGAAATGTGTTACATTTAATCAATGGAGTATTATTTAGCTCATAAAAAACATGACACCATGAAATTTGCAGACAAATGACTGGAGCAAAAAAATAAATCATCCTGAGTGAGATAACCCACATGCAGAAAGACAAATATGATATGTACTCACTTATGAGTGGATATTAGCTGTTTAGTAAAGGATAATCACACTACAGTCCACAGATCCAGACAGTCTAGGTAACAAGGAGTGTTATAAGGAGTATGTATGAATCTCCCTAAAAAATGGAAATAGAATAGATTTTGTGGGTGGACTATGGGTGGGTGGAGATGGGAACAGAAGGTGGGAATGGAGGGGAGGAGGAAGAGAGTATTGGGAGATACAATTAGAATAGGTGGGCATTTGGGCGGCAATGTGGAAACAGAGTGCAGTTGAAACTTCCTGGAAGCTCTGAGATCCCTACTTAGGTCTTTTAGTAAAGGAAGATATGGAGTTGGACTGGCCATGTTCTGGAACCATGCTTGGTTCCCAGTGATGGGACTGGGAAACTAACCTAGCCACAAAACTTCTGACCCACAACCTGTCATGCCTGCAATATACTCTGGGGCAAGGTGGTGGCTCAGAGTTTGTGGGTGTGGCCAAGCAATGACTAGCCTAAATTGAGACCCAAGCTACTAGAGGAAGCCCATGTCTGTATGGAAGCTGGATAGCTCAGAGACCTGGAGTAGAACCAAAAAAAAAAAAATAGAAATGATTCCTAATTCCTAATGATATTCTACTTGACTCATTGATTAGTGCCTAGACTGATTTTCACCAGAGAAGCTGCAGGTGATGAGAGCAATTGTGGAGACCCACAGTCAAACATGAGGCAGAGTTTGAGGGAAACACCACAGAAGAGAGAGAAGATGGATTATAGGAGCCAGAGGTCGAGGACACCAGGAGAATATGACCCACAGAATCAATTAAGCAGCATTCTCTGGGGGATCACAGAGACTGAAGCGGCAATCACAGAGCCTACATAGATGTGCACTAGGCATTCTTCACACATGCTGTGGTTGTTTAACTTGGGGTTTTGGTGGAAGTCCTAACAGTGGGTGTGAGGGTGTTTCCGACTCTTTTGCCTGCTCATGGGACCCATTTTTCTCCCACTGGGTTATTTTGTCTGAACAGCCTTGATATGAGGGTTTGAGCCTAGTCTTATTGCATTTTGTTAAGCTGTACTCTGTTAATATCCCTGGGAAGCTTGCTCTTTTCTGAAGTTAAACAGAGGAGCAGTGGATGTGGGGAGAGGAAGGTGGGGGGCGGTGGTTACTAGGAGGGAGAGAGGGGAAGCTGAGGTCAGAATTCATTGTATAAATGGAGAATAAAGAAAAAAAGGCAAAGACATCTCAAACCTGATAAAAATGTATATGGTCAACTTAAAAAATATTATTTTTATTTTATCTTATGTGTATAGTGTTTCCTTACATGGATGTCTGTGCACTATGTGCACACTGATGCTGGAAGAGGCCCAAAGAATGAATCTGATCCCCTGGGATGAGAGTTGCAGGTGGCTGCGAGCCACAGTGAGGGTACTGAGAACCAAACCTAGGTCCTCTAGAAGGGCAGCAAGCATTCTTAACTGCTAAGTCATCTCTCCAGTCCCTATGGTTAGCTTTTTATGAGCTACTTTCTAAGTAATGGGAAGAGGGTATGAGAATCAATGAGGATGATTCGCACAGGACATGTGCATTTGGAAAGCATCATATGGTTTTCACCATTGGGAGTTTATCCTCTTATTCTTGTTTGAGCAGGTTAATTGGTTTGTGCTCCCTGAATACACAATAATTGCTGGATGGAGGAGGTGCAGAGCAGCAGGGGTTAGCTAACTGAGGTTAAATATTTCTGCTAACAAAGGAGATGGATTGTTTGTAATTTTTGTTTTTAGACATGAGTCAATTTTCTTCCTTCCTTCCTTTTTACCTTTTTTCCTCTCTTCTGGTTTTGAAAGTTTTACTTGAGGGGATTAGTGGGATGTAAAGAATTTCTGAATAACATTTACATGCCAAACATCCCATTTATCTGTTGCAGCCCAAGTCACTTTATCTCATGATACTGTGTGACAGAAAGGATTTAAATAGTAACAAATCTGGTATGCCCTGAAGTTCTATCTGCTGTCCAGGCATAAACTCTTATTGAAAATATTATTTTAACAAACACCTGTATATCTTATGTTAGATGGGCAGTGTTCTAGGCACTTTAAAGATATAATCCCTGCTGAACCTGGAGGCACAGCCTGTAATCTGAGCTCCTCTGGAGGTTGAGGCAGGGAGATTGGATGTTTAAGATCAGACTGAGTAGTTTAGACCATGTCTGAGAAACAAACAGACAACACCAAGCAAGCAACCCCCCATTTAATGACGTTATAGTGACGATTACTTATCTTCAGTCTATAGTTGAAGGAAATGAGGCACGGATTAGGCATCTAACTTTCCCAAAGACACAGGCATTCGTTGCTAAAGTGAAGGTCTGAAGGTAGCTCTAGGCTCCATGTACCTTGCTGCTGCTCCAATCTGTGATCTGCTTAGACTTGGATGACTGATGGAGTATAGTGTTCACACGCGAAAGGGCTCTCTAAAAGCAAACCTTTTCAAACTTTTCCACTTGGAAATACATAATATCATAAGTGAATATATAGGCTACAAACATTAGTATTGGAACCACACGCGAGTAAGATGTACTCTCCAATCTTACTAAGATAAACACGCGACAGAACATCCCCAGAAGGTGACGCTCAAGATGCTTCACTAGCTGTCACCATCCCTTCTGGAAACGTGTGATCACAGTTGGTGACATTACTGACACCTTTTATCTGCTGCCATGCTTTTTCTTTTGGCTAGACATTGCAGTGAACAGAGTTCCTTGACCAATCAATGTGCTGCATGAGGATCGATTGCAGTCTGCGAACATCCCTTCGGCTTGAAGCCTTTCCATTTCTCATTTCTGTCTGGGCTCTGCACATTCTTTCATGAAAAAAGAGAGTTTGGGGATTATTTTCACTACCTGTAGCTTCTCGTGGACAAATGAATCTCTGGTTATTGTGGAGATCTAGTCAATAAAGCTGTCAGAGCTCTTAAAACACTGACAGTGCAGCCAAGTTCAGCGTGTCTAACCTCTAGCTGCTTCAGAGCATGGAATATGAGAGAAGGGAGTGATATTTATACAAAAAGACCTTTAAAGAGGAAAAAGTCGAGAGTTAAGTGATAGGCAAGTATCCTGGGTTTCATGTTGGTACAGCAATCGCAAACTTCACTATGCTACTTAAGAAATCAAGCAGTTAATTTCTTTTAACGTTTTCTTTTTTGAATGACTTTTTCATGATAATTGTAATCGCCCATAATGATTCCACATGCTCAACATTCAAGTTTAAATAACTGCATTCCTCTGTATGCACATGGATTCCCAAGATGCAGAGTGGCCTGGGGTTCTTCTTGTAGTTTCTACCCGTCCTTTCCACAGCACCTAGGCTTGTCTTCTCACTTGCCCTGTTTCCTCTTCCCATTAAAGAACAAGCCAGGACTCACACATGAAATTTGCTCTTATTCTACAACTTAAGGCAAATTCTTCTGGTTTATTTCGTTGGGAATCAGGCACATAGGTTTGAAGGGGATTAATTTACCCCCACATATCTTAACTTTGCCCTTTAGAAGCCTAGAAATTATGCCAACTCAGCAGTTGCATGCCTGGATTACGTTGACACTAGCCATTGTGATAGATGGATGCCCATCCTCAAGAGGTTTTCACAAACTGGGTAGCCTTTCGAACCCTGCTGATTTGTATTCTTTATTGATTGTTGAGACAGGCTATCCTAGGATGACTTTGAGCTGGATAGCCTCCTGCCTGTGCTTTTCGAGAGCTGTGATTACAGATGTGCTTGCCATACCCACAATAAATTGAAGATTCTTATAGTTTTGGTTGTGAGCCCAGCTTTTAACAGCTGAACCATATCTCCATCCTCAAATAAGATATTCTTAACCAACTGGTGGCTTTCCTTCAAGCAGTACTTCGGGGGCCCAGACTCTTGTATAGAAGGCTAGCTAGATTGTCTTTTTTCTATCCCTTCAGGAGGCATTGTGCTTACCTGCTTCATAACAGCAGAAGTGGGGTTTCACGAGTGTTGTGTGTAGGGAAGCTCAAGAAGTCCATTGAGAAATAGTGTACAGCAATTTGTTCACATTCCTTTGGTTACATTGAAGGTATTGAGGAAATGGGTAACTCTCTTCTAGAAAGAAGAGGAAACTGATTGATTTCGTCTGTAAATTCTAGAGTGCTACAGAATCACATGGCACATGTCCTGCATTTCCTGGGGGCATTCTCACCCTTCTTTATATGAAGGAGAGAAAAACAACTGAGAGAACAGACACTGACTTGGGAGGAGGTGGATGACACAAGTCACCATCGTTTAGTGAGGCGCATGGTTAAGGTACAGCTTCATTTCTCTGAATGTTGTTTATCTCCTGTCTGTGAAACGGCTTAACAATGTCAGGCTCTCCACAAACATGCCACTGTTAATGCCAAATGAAGTAAGAACAAGGTGGAACAATCATCTTAAGTGCAAACACTAGATTCGTGTTTGTACAACAGCTGGCCTTCAAAAGAAAAATTATCATTCTCATTTCTTTATGGGTAGCCAGGTACGGTGGCACATGCCTTCAATCCCAGCACTTTGGAGGCTGAGGCAGGTCGATCTCTCTGTATTAGGTGCCAATCTGGTCTTCATAGCACATTACAGGCCATTTAGGGCTACACAGTGAGAGTCTGACTCAAAAATAAATAACCAAATACATTTCCTTACAGGTGGGAAGAAAAGCTTGTGGTATAAGTCTGTAGGGAGGAGATGAACTCACTTTGCAGGAGAACTTTTAAGAGCTGGGGAGCAAAGCACCCAGGAGAGAAAGGAAGAAATTCAGCAGAAAAGGGCACTGTTTGTCAATGTTCTTTATACACAAGGACATCTACCATTCATTTTCCTATCAATTAATTAATTAATTTATTAACTTTTATTTGTTTCTAGGTGTAAAACTTTTGTATCCCCAAACTTTCAGTACAATTAATAACTTTTGTCATAGAAATGAATGAACAGTGAGTGGGTCCTGTGTTGGCTTTAGTAAGGAGCTGTAATAGAAGGTTGTAGGTGCACATACACAGACCCGTAAACACACACTCAAGGCCTTCTATGTGTGTTCTAAATACATGATGGACTGTTCCTCCATGTACCAGATGCCATCTAAAATTGTAAAGTATATAGTGCTACTTCTCACATTAAAGTTTTTAGTATCCTATTCATGTTTTCTGTCATTATACTCTTAATTATGCCTTCATTGGCCTTTAAGTTTTATTCTTTTGCTTTAAATCTGTGTGTAAGTGCATTTTCTTAAAACTACAGTTATCCAAATAGAAGAGATTGAATTCCAATGTTAGGAAGATTTTCTAATCATAATTTATGGTCCAAATACAATGTGATAAAGCAAGGTGGTGTGTGTGCAGGTTCTGAGCCCAAGGCCATTTGCCAAACACTCCCTCCCAAATGGGGGAAAGCATTTCTGACCCTGGTTAGAAACACTCTTCGGAAGCATTGCTGCATCTAAATTTAGAATGGCGCACTGCATGTACTCTGATCTATTTCAGTGAACTGATTTAATTTGTTGAGATTTTATCTCATTTATTATTTTTGTATTTTCCTCTGAAGTTATGAGGACTAGTCTCTGTGTTAATGTCTAAGACTATTGTAACACCTTCATTATCCTGGTATAATTTATGAAAGAGTAATTTCCCTCCGAGGGTCTGCTTTTTTCTTTCTTTTGAGCATTTGCAAAGCTGTGCAAATGACGGACGTGCTCACAGTCTGCAGGAAAACCCTTCTTTTGGACTGTTCCCGGGTTACTGATTAGTAGTACTTACACTTCATATTTAAGTTCTCAGAATTGCTTATCTGTGCTGTGGATCAGTGAAGAATCCGGGTGAGCTGTCGCTACTTTACATAATTAAGTTCTTGCCAGAAAAAGAAAGTAACACATGAGGAAGTGAAACGAGCCTAAGGTTGGGCTTTTCAAATACTTTCTGTTCCTGTTATTTTCCCATTTGTCATCTGAAACAATAGCAGAAGAGATGAGATCAAGAATCAGTCGGGTTGATAGCTCACATTTTCTCACAAAATTCTTAGGAATTTTCCTCCGCAGACCCCTCCGCAGTCAGCGACAAACAGTAAATGCCATTTAGAAAACAACTTCTCATTGTTCAAAAACTGACCAACATGTGGGTGAAGCCAAGGTGAGGGTAGGGAGAGATTTTGCATGTAGAGAAAATGGGCCAAGTGGACACTCAGACACAGAGAGGATTGACAATGGAGCTTCTCAGAGCCTTTGGAGTAGCACAGACTCACACAGCACTGTGGCCATCACTTATGTGTAAAAGAGAGGCCTCAGCTTAGTCTGAAACAAACTTTGCATGCCTGTGTGGGATGTTCACTCATTCTGTAGGCATGTGTGGATGATATCCAACTGTGTGCTTCATTGTTCTGAATCCTTTATTTCTCTTTCTTTGGGGACTGGCTAGTGTCCCAAGTGGAATCCTCTCTCTTCTATTTATGTAGCTCTCCAAGATGTAATGGCGCCTTTCTCTGGTTAGTGTAATAGGAAAAATTGCATTTGCTTATCTATTACAAATGGAAATCACCGGGGAATATAAAGAGCACTTTCAATTCCGCGACCATTATTTCAGAAGCAATCAAATGCAGAGGAATGAAAGTCAAACACAGAGAAAAATGCTGATAGATTGGGCAATCTTCATGGCTCTCTGGGACCATCATTATTTCAGTGTTCTAGAGGAAAATGCAGATTTGAAAGATGGTAAACCCCAACCTGTGCAATCAATCACTCATCTCCTGTAGCAATAATAATTGCTTGGGAGGTGCTGTTCCGACATTAGCTATATAGTCATCCCTGTTTGTTGCAAGGCATACTAAATCTTATGTAAGATTACATGAATGCCCCCGCGTGATGAGTATATGGCTCCAGGATATTTTCAGAGGCAGAGACTCAGTCCTGTTCACCTGTGAATGATGAGGTCAAAGTCAGCACTGCAGCTGCAAAGAGCGAGTGCCTTGACATTGTCTTTTCACTAGAATACTCTGCCCTTTCAGTCCAGACTTTAAAAATAGGTATTTGTCTGCCTTCAGTGCATGTGTTCCACCTTCATAATCGGAAGGTGATTTTATTAACACAATAAATCTTACTTGACTGATACTTAAGATGATGCTTTTTCTGGGCAAACTAAAAGCCTGGCATGGCTTTTTCTGATGTTCTTAAATATTTTATTAGCAGAATCTTCTCACCACCCCTTCCTACTCATAGTCTCCTTCAGTTTAATGATATAAAGCAGGCTGTAGAGTTGTCAAAACTGTATGTCTGGTAGAAACAATCTTTGAAAATGGGCTGTGTTTTCTTTCTTATTTGTCTCCTTATCAGACGTCTCAGGTTCAAAAAGTCTAGACCCAGTTTGGAAAAAGATCTAACCTGTTTGCAATCCAGGTTCTGGGGGCTTTAGAGTCACAAAATTAAATTTCATGTTTCTTTATTCCTTTTTAATAAAGTTTTCCAGTTTTTCCTTTCTCTTTCAGACTCTACAAGGAGCCTGGAATTCTACCTTTCTTTCACCCTGTTCAGAGTGCTAGTGAGGATGAGTTCACACACAGAGCTGAGAGAGCTGTGGGTCTCCCTTGATGTTCAGGGAGAACTTTTTTTATTCATTGGTCAACTTTCTTAATTATGAGTGGCGGTTCAAGTATTTCTGTATTCTTAAATTTCATCTCTAATCATTTCCCCTAAAGAAAACAGATGTTGACTATTCAAAGTATTACTAAATACTGAGAACTTTTTTTCCTTTTATATTTTTGAAAATTACTTTTGGCAGGAGTGAAAAGGGAGAAAAGAGAATGGCAGGAGAGGTATTACAGGGGGTGTAGGCTGCTGCAAGATCCCCTGCCTTAGGACAAGAGAAAGGAGAACACAAGAAAGAACCAGGAAAAGACTGATTCTTGCTCTATTTCAGGATACTTAAAATTTCTTACCCCTTTAAAACCATCTGTCGAAAAAAGCACGGGAAAATGGCACACGTCATTGCTTAGCGTTTGATGTTTTGTCACGCATTACCACACTACACAACTAACACTCGGAACAAAAAAACAGACCCAACAGCTCCCACAAGTCTTTTATGTATTTCATGTGTGTGTGTGTGTGTGTGTGTGTGTGTGTGTGTGTGTGAGAGAGAGAGAGAGAGAGAGAGAGAGAGAGAGAGAGAATGTCAACCTGGGCTGGCTGGCTGACCAATGAGCCACAGAGATCCACTGGGGATTACAAGGTCACCATTCGTCCTGGCATTGTTTTACAAGGGTACTGGGGACTGAGCGCAAGTCCTCACACCTGCGATTGGTACTTTACTCACAGAACTGCCCGTTCCCACTCTTTTCTATTTTTTTTCAGTTACTCTCTCTTATTTTCAAAGGACTGAATTCTAGCTGCATAGATCTGCTTTCTTCCTTTTTGAAATAATAATACCTTTTATAAGCATTCTATAGACAGTGCGTGCACTAAATAGCATAAGGAAGGATACAGCAATGCATATTGGAGTGTGTGATATACCATAGTCCTATATTTGTTATTATAAATAAAATAATATATCTGGTCTGACTCTCTTCAGTCTGGAGCTTGTTTATAAAACTGAAAATTTGTTATTACTGTTGTGTGTAGCTTTATATTGCTCAAGTATCGAGTAAATTTAACTCTGCTAATTTGCTATTACACTTGTGAATAGGTACCTTCCTTCCTTAATGAGATGAAAGTGTTTAAAGGCCTAGAGTTTGAAGCTGAAACATCTTTGTTGAAAGCCCCACTCATGTATGCATACACATATAGGTACTTGCATAATTGGACAAGTAACTTCCATTGCTTAAGCCTTTACTGATAACATAGGGGTAGCAATACCTTTCTTCTGGGCCATGTCCTTATGGAGGTAATTATTGACTTTTATTGACACATGAAAGACATTTTAAAAGCATTTGTGCTACTATGTTCATAGCAGCACTATTTGTAATAGCCAGAACCTGGAAACAACCTAGGTGCCCCTCAATGGAAGAATGGATCCAGAAAGTGTGGAATATATACACATTAGAATACTACTCAGCGGTAAAAAACAAT
>JAQHUG010000164.1:3890159-3914882 GCA_028555095.1 Dicrostonyx torquatus
TAATAATAATAATAATAAACCCTAATTGCTCACAGAAAATCTAAAAAATAATGATTCAGTTTTTAATGAAGAAAATTTAATTTGCTATAACTGTATTTTAACAAAATGAGACAGAAATTCCAGCTATATAAAAGTAAATACTTTTGTTGTAATCTACTTCTCTAGCTCTTTATTTACTGTTATGGAGTGAAGGTCGCACAATATGATTGAAAAAATGATCCCAACACTATCCATCTTTTTTTCAGGTCTTCAGTGTCACTGAGCGTCCCTTCCACCCATTTATATGCATTTCCACCAGATTCTAGAAGACCTGGGAACTATTGTGCTATATTGCTCTGGACAAGAGAATACTGACAAATGCTGAATTGTTGTCCTTTTCTTCCCTATGTCAATATTTCTCCAACTGGTGCCAAGCCTCTCCATGACCCCTTCATGCCTTCAAAACAAGCATGGGGCTTTATGTTGAAATGTACCAGGATCACATGTTAACATCAATTGCCATTATTACGCTTTTAGCAAGAGTGTGATTATCAGCCTAAGCTTTCACTTTAGATGCAGAACTGAACCTTTGCTGAGGAGTAATTATTGACAGCAAGGAACAGAGAAAAAGAACATTTATTAAGTACCAAAGAATCTGTGAGGTACTTCCCAGCAATGGTTCAGAAAGTGAGGTGTGGTGACCCGAGCCTGTAATCCCAGTATTCAGGGTGCTCAGACAGGAGGACCAGGTTCAAGCCCCCAAAGGATTAAATAAGGAACATTTAAAAGAGAGGAAGAGAAGGAGGAAAGAGGGAAGAAATGAGGAAGGGTTCAGAATAAAGCACTGGGAATCTGGTAAAGACTTTAGGGGTGATAAAGAAGCAGGTCTTTGAGAAGTTGGAGTTATCATCCCAGATAGATTTCTTATCCTAAATATTTCACAATTGTTTTTTTAAAGAATTGGACTTTGAAAAAAAACAATTGGACTTGGCATATTTTTGAATGGGACTCAAGTTTAAAAATGAAATTCACTTATGTCTCATATTCACTGTATAAGCAGAATAAGAGTAATTTTGTCAAATATTTAAGAAATAATTTGTATATAAAATAGAGCCCATAGTATGCACTTTTCCACTTGTGGAGTCAGATCAACACTTGAAGTTGCAGATTTGGTTTTTTTTATTATTTACTTTGGAATTTTGGATTAGGGATGTTCCACTGTACTTATTTGAATAGAGATAATGAACTTGGGAACAAATTCAGATTTGCCCTTGAATCCTGATTCTATATCTTTCTAACAATTTAATGCAATGCTTTTCCAAATAAGTTTTGTGTTTTGTGTAGACTACAGAAAATAATGCATGTGAATACTTAGAAAAGGGCCCTTACTTATTTCTACCATGGCTATTGCATGCTATTATGTCTCTTCACAGCAGTGGAAACCCAAATTAAGACAGAAGTTGGTACCAGGGACTGGGGTGTTGCTGTGATAGACCTGACCGTGGTTTTGTTGGGAGGAATATGGACTTTGGGACTGTGGATGAAAGCTGTACCAGTAGGAAGATGAATACAGTGGTGCTGACTGTGGCCTGATGACCTGTGGAACCTGACTCAAGAAGTTTCAAAGGAGAAGCATGTTAGTATGTTGCCTAGAGATTGTTCTTGTGGTATTTTGTTGAAGAATATGGCTGCTTTCTGCTATTGCCCAAAAAGTCTGCCTGAGGCTAACTTGAAGAGTTTTGGATTAGTTGCATTGGCAGACAAAATCTAAAACAGCCTAGTATTGACTCTGTTGTGTGGTACTAGTGGTCACTCTTTTTTTTTTAAATCTTATTTTATATACCAGTCCCAGTTCCCTCTACCTCCCATCCTCTTGCTCCCCCATCTTTCCCTCACCCGCTCCCCCATCCACTTCTCAAAAAGGGAGGAGGCCTCCCATGGGGAGTCAACAAAGTCTATTGCATCATTTGAGGCAAGACCAAGTCCTACCACCCCCTGTATCTTGGATGAGCAATATATCTCTCCACAGGGAATAGGCTCCAAATAGCCAGTTCATGCACTAGGGATAAATACTGGTTCTATTACAGTCCACAACCCCAGAGAAGACAGGAAACATGGAGAACCCTAAGAGATACATACATGAAACCCAGGAAGGGGAGGTAGACAAGATCTCTTTAGTAAAGTGGCAGCGTGGAGGGAGGGAGGAGAGTGATAGGGAAGTGGGGAGGGGAGTGGGGAGGAGAACATGAGGGATCATTTGCTCAACTATGCTCATAGAAATATTATTGGTAATAGCCAGAACCTGGAAACAATCTAAATGCCCTTAAACCGAAGAATGGATACAGGAGGTATGGTACATTTACACAATGGAGTACTACTACTCAGCAATAAAAAACAATGACATCTTGAAGTTTACAGGCACCTGGTTGGAACTGGACGAAACCATCCTGAGAGAGGTTACCCAGACACATAAAGACAAACATGGTATGTAGTCACTCATAAGTGGATATTAGACATAAAGCAAAGGATAACCAGCCTACTGTCCACAACCCCAGAGAAGACAGGAACCAAGGAGAACCCCAAGAAAGACATACATGGATCCACCAAGGAAGGGGAAGCAGACAACATCTCTTTAGTAAAGTGGCAGAATGGGGGGACAGGTGGGTGGAAGGAGAGTGGGGAGGGGAGAAGGGAAGTAGAGAGGAGAACACGAGGGATCAGAAAGGTCAACTTGGGTGAAGGACAGAGAGGGAGAGCAAGGAAAGAGATTACCTTGAAAGAGGGAGCCATTGTGGGAATATCAAGAAACCAGGCACTATGGAAACTCCCAGAAAACCACAAGGATGACTCTAGCTAAGAATCTAAGCAGTAGTAGAGAGGAGGGTACCTAAACTGCCGTTTCCATATAATGAAATTGATGACCACCTTGTCATCCTAGAATCTTCATCCAGTAACTGATGAAAGCAGATGCAGAGATGCATAGCTAAGACTGGGAAGAACTCCGGGAGTCTAGCCATAGATAGAGAGGAACTATATTATGAGCAAAGGGTCCAAGACCATAATGGAAAAACCCACAGAAATAGCTGTGAGTTAGTGAGAGCTCAGTGATGCCGGATTGACAAGTGGGGAACCTGCATATGACAGAACTAGCCTCTACCCTCTGAATGTGGGTGACAATTGTTTGGCTTGGGCAGTTAGTGGTCACTCTTATACAGATCTATTATGAAAAGGAGCAATCTGAGCAAGGTAAAATACAAAATGTATAGATTGAGGAGAAAGATGCACTAGGAAGTGGAATAGACCTAAATCAAGAAGATAAATGGATTAAAAAATAGAATAATAAGAGTGGCATCATTGTTGGGCAAGGTCCCACCCAGCTAAGCTACCAACTAATGAAAAGGAATTAAAGAACAGCTTAGGTCCTTGCGTGGTTGTACATGCCTTTAATCTCAGCACTCAGGAGACAGAGACAATTAGATCTCTGAGTTCAAGGCCAGCCTGGCCTACAGGGCAAGTTCTAGGACAGCCAAGCATAGGCTGTGAAGGAAACTATCGAAAACAGAAAGCTGGTGAAGAAGTAGTTGGATGAGGGACCATATTCAGCCCTAGCCAGCAGCAGAACTTGGCAGTTCTGGCTTTAGAGCCAAGGATAGAAGAAAGAGGTTATGGAATCTGTGTCCATGACTCAGTCAAGCCACTGAGGCCAAGCATATGGCAGGTGTGTTCCTGCATGTCCCAGAGAGGCCATTGTGTGACTCTGTGAAGGTGAAGCCTGGACTCCTGTGGAGACTATCCAATTTCAGATATGCCAGGGTCATTAGAATACTTGCCAGAGAATGCTGATAACAGGGGGTGAAACCAGCCCAAGAGAAGGAAGTGTGCTGTAGTCAACAAAGATAGAAGGAGTTGGAGATCTCAACAGCATTTTGACACCACACATGGAGATGCAGAGTTTGGAGTTTGCCCAGCTATTTTTTTTTTTTGGTCTTGTTTTGGTCTAGTATTTCCTCACTATGCTCATTTCCCTACCTTTCAAGATGGTAATGTGTATTCTGTGCCATTATGTATTGGTAGTATGTGATCTGCATTTTGATTTTGATTTTACCATTAAGTGATTGCATGAAACTCAGAAGAGACGTTGAACTTTTGACTTTTAAGCAGGATTGAGACTGTTATAGACTTATGGGGACTTTTGAAATTGGGCTGAAAGCATTTCCATATTATGTTACGGTTATAAGCCTACGGGGGTTAGGAATAAGAATGGCCATTATAAACTAATGGATTAGAATGCTTGACCCATAAGGAGTGGCACTATTAGGAGAAGTGTCCTTATTGAAGGAAATGTGTCACTGTGGGGGTGGGCTTTGAGGTGTCATATGCTCAAACTATGCCCAGTATGGCTCACAGTTTCCTTTTGCTGCCTGTTGATCAAGATATAGAACCTCTTCAGCACCATATCTGCCTGCATGCCCTCATGTTTCCCACAATGACAATAATGAACTGAACTTCTGAACTGTAAGTCAGCCTCAATTAAATGTTTTCCCTTATAAGAGTTGTTGTGGTCATGGTGTCTCTTTAGAGCAGTAGAAACCCAAACTAAGATACACAATCTCAATGATACTTTGCTTGGAAAGCTCTTCCCTCTTATTGGAACCTAGAACACTTTCTTCTTGATGTGTTTGTAGGCTCATTTTAGGCTCATCTAGTTTTTGTTAGAAATCACTGGGCTTCTTGTTGCACCTCTGCACATGGGTACACAAGTCAGTAAACACCAACTAAAGACAAAGGATCATATTGAGCTTGGGTGATGATTAATCTTAATTATTCACTTGATTAGGAATCTCAAAGAACACACACCTTTGAGTGTACCAGTAAGGGTGTTTCTAGAGAGGGCTAACTGAGTGAGAACCTACTCTTGAGGGTGGGTGGGTCTCAGAAGTGATAAAAAGGAGAAAGTAAGTAGAGAATCAACATTCATCTTCTGCTTCCTGCTGCAGATGCGATTCCCCTTCATGATGGAGCAATGTGGGCCAGAGCAAACCCTTCCTTCTGTTCTTTCTGTAAGGAACCCTGCTGAAGAAATGTAAAAGGCAACTAATACAGGTTGCTTATGAAATAACTGGGACATTGTCTTCCATCTGTTTCCTCTGAATTCTATTTGGTTGGGGTTCATTTAGGGACAGTTCAATACCTCTTATTTTTATGAGATTAAAGTTATCTTAAGGTGTATATAAGTGCAAAACAATGGGAAAAGAACAACTTTTTTTATGTTTGCATCTGTGCTTTAGAAACAGCTGAAAGAAATTTTTTACTTCCTCACAATTTTTTTTGAACATTATTTATGATAATAGGAAAAATAGAAGAATTCATTCAGTACGATCTCTCAGCAACATCCTAGCGGTATAGTCTTATCAAATTATAATGGTAATGAAATGTAACCCTACATGTGTTCACTGATTTAAAAGGAAAAAGGTATATTACTTCTTTCATGTCTATTTAGACTAGTCTTTCCTAGTTTATAGAGGTCCCTAACAAAGATGAAGATATTATTTGTTGACTTTATTTTATCCACTTCTATTCCCCAAGTATTACCTGTGAACACCTGAAATTGAGTTTTTAGGCCTTGGAATAAATGTAAATGCAAAAATCACAGACTGAAACTTGGAAAACACAAAAAAGAATAGTTAGTTTAACCCATCCCTGTTAGAAATCAAACTGCTGCCTTGGGAGTGCCCTCACATCCTGGATGGGTCATATCTGACTTTTAATTTAGATTAACCTTCTTCAACATTAAACTGTTTTTGTAAATTTGAATTGACATATGTGTATACACACACACACTATTTAACTTGATGCAAAACTACCAAATATGTTTACTTAACATTTGCTTAGGAGAAGTTGCAGCACATAATGTTCTGGGGAGAGTCTAGAGAGAAAGGAAGAACTAGGAAAGTGTTTTCCAGTGCACTGATGAGGTTCAATAAGTTAATACTTTTAAAATGCTGATGGGACTGAGAGTGTCTTGGTTAAGAGCATTTGCTGCTCTGTCGGAGGGTCACATTTTGTTTTCATTACCAATGCTGGGCAACTCACAACCACCCTTAACTCCAGCTCTGGTCTGGAGTCTTCTTTTGGCCTTTGTGGGTATTATCACTCACATATCACATACGCTCATGTTGTGTGCACACACATAAATAAAGTCTTGAAGAAACAATATCATTAAAAATAGCACAAGGAGAGTTGTTCTGGAATGCCATTTTCTAAGAATAATAAACATTAACATCTTCATTAGAGCAGTTGTGACTGTTTACAAAATACACCCGAAGTCAGGCAAGGTGGCATTCCAGAATAGAAGGAAGGGGTGGCGAGGACCCCTAGACTCTCACTTGTGATTTTAGCCATTCTCTTCTGTACATCTTTGCCAGTTATACATGGCTCTGCCCCAGCTCTATGTGGCCTCTAGTCCCCTAGGGTGCTAGAGTTTATAGAGAATGGAAGACTAACTAAAGAGAGAGCCCCATCTATGTACCTGTAGGGAAGGTGGTATCCATTCTTGCCAAGATTTCCAGCTGTACGACTGTTTGGTGGGAGAGGAGGGTACACACATGTCAGAAGTGAAATAATGTAATTATAGAATTAAATCCAATGTGTTTAATGATGTCTTTTTAATAAACCCCAGAAAAAATTTGAGGAACAATACATTTCTAATATTTAATAATGACTCCATTGCTGCAAGCTCTGTTACTAACATATCATAAATACAGAGAACAGAGTACTCCTTTTCTCTGGAAAGTAAAGAAAGAAAAGTCATGGTTAGCTAAGCCTTATTCATTTTTTATTTCTAAATCCATTTAGCTCAGAGTTTCTCAAAGTGATATTGTGCATAAATATAATATGTTCTCACCAAACTAAACATAAACTAAACATAAGTGAATCACCACCTGCAACATTAATGTCAGACCTGTTAAAAATACAGTTTTTAGGCCACCCTTGAAACTTTCTGATTCGTGTCTCTGAAGGACAGGGTCCCAAAGTAGTCGTCCCAGAAGATTCTGAAGCACAATAATACCTAAAGACTGTGTGTTTTTACTGTTTACTAGTTTGCCATTGAAAGTAAAAGAGGCTCTCCACATTTCTTAGTTTCTGGTGCTATTTGCACTGTGGTCTCTGTCAGGGCTGGGGTGGGGTTAATTGTCTGCTAAAGTAACACCTTCCAACACAGAGAGCAGAAATCTGTAAGCGGTGGCTCTGTCGAATCCGTTCTTTGGCATAATCTTTTAGGATTTGGGTAATGGACAGTATGTCTGTTGGAGTTAGATTTAAGAATATTATTTACTTGAGGGCTTCTGAAACGATGCTGGTGATCAGGAGTCAGAAAAATTTTCTTTTTGGAAAAGGTCAGACACTAAATACTGTAGGCTTTGTTGACCGTGCAGTTTCTGGTATAACAAATTCGTCTGTTGTACTAGAAACAGGCAAGGAAAATAACTAAATGAATAAACAGAACTGTCTACCAATAAAACTTTGTTTATAAAAACTGTCTTTCTATACTGCATTTGGCCTCTAACTCATAGAATACAGAAAAGCTCTAGTATACAATCTGATGGTTAAAAACGGAAGCATGGATATTGAATAAACACTTATAAGCTGTATTTGTATGATCACACTGGTGAAAATATAGTATTTGATCTTTGGTTCTATCTTCTTACTAGGGATACTACATTGGCCCTTTCATGACTAATCAAACATTGGGGTAGTTTGCAAATGTAGCCACAAATAGTCCTTTCACCAAGAGGCTGATTCTACTTCCATAGTATTTTCAAATGTGCTACCTGTGCAACGCGGTATAAGAGAGGCCATATGCATTCTCGTCCTAGCTCTATGAGGTCCTGCATCTTTCACTGTTGTTGGGCATCCTGCTGTATATCAAGGTAGAAGACCGCTGCTGCCACCTGAGTGCCTTACCTGAGACCCCACATATGAGAGAACCCATCTGAGGACAACTTATCAAGTACAGAGTAGTGGTTTGAATTAGGTGGGTTTTTGTTTGTTTATTTTGAAGCCATGATGTTTCAATGCTTTGTGTTACAGAGCTAGACCTACCGCTGTGTAAATAGGTAACAAGATCAAGGGATACGTGTGAAAAGGGGGAGGATGTGTTTGAAATTTCAGGAGAAAGCCAGAAATGGTAAAGTGAATGATGGCACATATATCAAAGAAAGTTCTAGAATGAACAAGGGAAATTAAAGAGGGCTGTGAAACATGAAAAAGTTTACTTGAGACTGGCTATAGTGGCACTTGTGGGACAGCACTTGGGAGACTGAAGCAGGGACATCATAAGTTGAGACTAATCTGAGCAACATAGTAAGATCCTGTCTCACAAATGTCTTGAGTGAACTTAATGGGATTCATGAACTTTAGAGTAAGGCCAGAAAATGGCACACCGTGCTTTCAGGTGTGCTCCTGCTTTTCAGCTGTAGGCACTGAAGTGGATTTAGCTGTGGGTGGTCTTATTTTAACTAGTGAACATGATGGGAAGGGATAAAAGAGTGACCAGGGAGAGTTAATAGAACCAGAGGGAGAAACTGCAATGAAAATGGACACAGAGGATGCTGTTGTGATGACAAAGGACCTTGTATGTATCAATACGTGCTGGCTGTTGTGAACTGTTGCACAGAACACTGGGGGAGGAGTGCTGGAAGAACGAGCTCTGGCTTCCAGAAATATTGGTCCTTAAACTCATGGAGGAGATCATACTTCTCTAGTTTGCTTATTTGGCCCTGCTTGGCTTCACTTCTCAGAATTTCTTCCACTGTTATATATTTCTATTTAGGGAGGTAGATGAGTAGCCATGGCCATTTTGGTTTTATGTCCTAAGGGTTGGGGCAGTGGGGCAGGTTCTGTAGTAGTTCTCTGGTAGCCAGTTTTTTTTTTCTTTTTCTTTTTTTTTTTCTTTTCATCTGCTGGTTGGCCTTAGTACAGCAGAATCTAATTCCACCACCATGACATCCCTGGTTTCTTTGTTAGCTTTTCCAGTGTGGTGTGTCTATCTGTAGGGAGATGGGAACCAACTTCCAGAAGACATGTTTCTTTCACATCAGAAGTGGTGAGCAATACACTGGCATTTCTGTCCATTCTCATGGGTTTCAACTTAATTTATTTTATTCTGTGCCTTTGTTCCTTCAGATTCCTGCTTTAACTTCTGCCTTATTGCCTTGTAGACTGTTGATAGAGGTTCTGTTCTGTCCAGTCCCTCAGCCATTCAGTCCCAAAGAAACACACAGAGGTCTACATTAATTATAACCAGGTTGATCAAGTATCTCAGGCTTTCTTATTAACTAATTCTTACATCTTAAATTAGCCCATAATTCTTGTCTGTGTTCGCCACATGGCTTGGTAACTTTTATCAGTGAGGCATTCTCATCTTGCTTCTTCTTGGTCTGGGTAACAACTAGAGACTAAGGCTTTCCTCTTCCCAGAATTTGCCTATTCCAGTTGCCCTGCCTATACTTCCTGCCTGGCTACTGGCCAATCAGCATTTTATTAAATGAGTTCAATAGGCAAATCTTTACAGGGTAGAGACCATTGTCCCACAGCAGTAGACCTCCCCCCAGGATTTGATGTGAAGACAACTTTTCAGAGAGTGCATAACCAAGTCTATCAAGTCTGTGTGGTTCAGTCTGCCACTGTATGCTTTAAACTTTCTGCATACACACTCCAGTTCGAAATCTGCAGGAAGACTGATCATGAGATACAGCCCTTAAATATGTTTCTCCTCCACAACTAAGAAGGCAATTATTAGATGGGAAAGACAAAATGCCATTTTTCTTCTTATGTGTGAAATCCAGATCTAACATTTGTGGCATGAAGCAGATGGAGACCTTTTGTGGGGAAATTTAGTACAGGGTGGGAAAGAACTGAGAGGTGACTCAGAGCAAGATGTAATGATACTTACGTATGTCATACTTCATATGTTGTGATGAAATCCATTATTTTATATGTTAACAGAATTAGCTGCATCTTAATTGTAGAATTTCAAATTTCCTATTACCTAAGATGCTGTTTCACAGCATTAATAAAATAAGTAAGTTTGTTCTATCAATAAATATTTAATGAACCCATTCTTTGGGTATGCAATAACACAGCATATTATTTATTCTTTTGCTGCAAGTTGGAATGATTAGTAAGTTCATTTTTAAATATTGTAGCATATTAACAAAGTCTTTTCAGCTTTTGATGACTATTTTCTCTGTCATTGCCTTTGAATAAGTAATGTTGAGAGAATGTTCTTAGCCCTCTAAAGCCTCCACGAATGGGACCTCAACTTCCAACTGACCCAATTCTCTCTTCCTATAAAAATTCATTGCTTGTCTATGTTGAGTTTTTTTTTTTCAGCCAATTAACAGTGTCAAATTCCTGGGTTGAAACATTAGTATTTTGCATCTCCCTGCTTTTATATTAATTTCTTTCATCTTTGTTCCTGTTTTCTTGACCTGGCCCCCTTTGGAATAAATTCTCTGCAGAGTCTTCTTAGCTCCTCAGGTGCCTTTGATTCCATATAATCACCTCCTAGTTTGTTCCTCTATTGCAGTTCTTTTCCTGTCCCACCACCCCACGTCCTTGCCACTGTTTCTACTGACTGGATTTTGCCTTCTTTTGTTTACTAGAATTACTCTTTCTAAACCTATCTGTTTTCTAGCCTGTTCTGTTCTTTACTCTTTCAGAGAATCAGTCCTGTAATATCTCTCTCTCCTCTTCCATTCAGAGGATCACCTTCTTTTCATTAAGGATCCTGTATTTTAGAGGTACCCCTGACATTGGATCAGAGCATGATATACCCCTTTTATCCTGCTTTATCCTGAGTGGAACCAAAGTGTAATATGACCACAGACAGTGTCCTTGAACCTCAGTTCTGGATTTCCGTGTTAAAATTCCAGCCTGCAAACAGTGCATCCTTTTCATCTTGGTCCAGATTTGTTCTGTAGCTTATGCTTTAAGGATTTGTATAGATTACATACATGTGCGTAGTAAATTCTGCACTCCATTTTATGTGATTTTTGTCTCAGATCTAATTTGTCATAAAACAGAAGTATCATGATTTGAAACAAGGTGGGGTCAGTGTGGAAGCAGAGGAGGAATAAATTTATCCTATATTGCTTCCTTTTTCTTTGCTATGTGTTATCCTAGAAGGGACAAAGAAAGAAAAGATGGAAAGTAGGAATATGACAGATCAGACATGTCTGGGAGTTTCTCAGCTTTAAGATGAAGGAACTAAGTGGAAAATGATCAACAACTGTTGAAGACCCTTTTTGCTGTGCTCCCTCAGCCCTTTGGAAGGTTTTCCCTTTAACTTGTAAGGGTTTGTTGTCTAGACACCTGCCCTTTAGATGGACAAACATGGAAGTTCATAGATTTGCTACTGGCTACATAGGTAAGTAGACTCTTGAGATGTCCATCTAGGACTCAGTAGTACAGTGAAAGATTAGTGAAAAAATCTGGGTTCAATTCCTAGTACTATGTAGCAACAAAAGTGTAATCATTTAGTTACTGGATATTTGAAACAACTGGGATTGCATGCTTTTTGTTAAAGTCAGGTGAGCCTCTATTATAGGGTACCAGCATATAGGCTTACACATAGAAGAGGAAAAGGCTGAATTTCAACATTGTCTTTGTGAGCAATGAATCTATCTATGAATGATGACAAGCTATTGTTGATTCTTCATAAGAAGTATAGTTGGATTGTATCTTAAAAGCTGCCATTCTAGGCTATCAAGTAACAAGAGTATAAGATGACATTTAACAGAGCAAAAAAGAAATAGCTTGAAGCCTTCAGTTTTAGTTCAAGCTGGGGTGGGCAAACTTCGGGGAAAGGACTAAATGATTCAGGTCTGCAGGCTGCATGGCTTGTGTTACTTCTCTGTAGGGAAATGCATTTCCAGTGCCTGGACCCCAGTGAGTGAGCTTCAGATTTCATCATTAGTATTTCTGCTTGAAGCCAACAGAGGTAAAAGCAAAGTGCTTGACTTAAAACTTTAAAAGCCTTCCAGGGTTTTTCTTTATGCATTGACTTCTCAAATGTGTTAGAAACCACCTAAATAAATGGGCCACCCTCTTCTAAGGTAAAACTTCTGGGAAAAGCCACATGGAGTAACCAGTGCTCTAAATGATGTTTGAAAAAATAACAATTCCCTTATCTTGCCAACCAGAGTACTTACTATATAGCATTACTTTTTTATTTTGGAGGACAAAGTCTGTGAAGACAGTGGTTCGTTTTACACAGAACAACATTAAATAGTGCAACTAGTTGTGAGTTTTCTCGAGTGTTAGGCTGCTCACTCTCATAATTTATGATGGTTTATATGCTGATGGCAGTGTTTAACTCACTAGTACTCACTGATGTTGAGGAAATTAGAATATGAATCATAAGTTATGACACTTGATAGTTAAACATTTGATTAAAATTCTTTCCATAGAGTCATGGGTTGGGAGTGTAATGCAATCAAAGGAAAATAAGATCTTTAATAACCCAGTTGCATTTGTCAACTGTTTAACATATCAGTGCAGAATAATTCACTGGAAATGAAACGATTTGCTGAGAAAGAAAAGAGACATTAAAACAGAAAATGTTTGCTATGACATAAGGTACAGCAAAATGTATTTTGAAATGATTCTACTTCTCTGTATGAGTTGATATCCCATGAAATATTCATTAGAAAGCTGAAAGGCGAAGTAAAGTTACTACGTCAGTCATGCCATATTCTTTATGTGCCATCATAGTGATTTTTTATTCTGATGAGCAGTGTCCCCACTTCTCATGCTTCAGCTATTTGTGACTCTTGTTGACTATAAAGGAGCAGAGTTTACCAGGCATTTGTATATGGTTCTTGATGCAAGCTCACCTCCCCTTTCAGTACCTCTTTTAGTGCCAGAAGCTTTTTCTTCCATGCTTTCATCATGGAATGAGATACAGTTTTAACTGGGTACAGCAGGAAATTGTGGGGGTGATGTCCTTCCTCATGTAGTGAGCAGACCTGGGCTGTCAAGCCCATGTTAACACTGACCAAAGTCCCAAGCAGCCACGCTGTCATATTTGTAGATAAACACCAAAAGTTCAACCTGTAGGAGTATTGGATTCACAGGCCTTCTGATTTATCTGTTAATAAAGTTTTATGAGTTTTGGAAAAAAACTGTTAGCTGATATAATTGACTGTTCAACATGACTTTATCTTCTGTAAATGAATTAGAATAAATATACTCACCCATCGATATAAACTTGATCTCCAGAGGGAAGAAAGATTTCAGTTGGTAGATTCAAGGAAGAAAATGAAATTGAGTGTTAGAGAAAAACGGTGAAGCACCTGCAAGTTAGAAGTTAGAAATAAGAAGTAATTTAGGTTTCCAAGTAATTTGTGAAATAACATTTGCCATATTGTGATGCTAGATGTCAATTGTAAAAGGACATTATTGAAAATGAAAAATTAAAGGTTTCATAATTGTGTTATTTTAATGGAAATTACAATAAGTACAATTTGCATTTGAAATCAATGTTAGAAAGTTAATTTCAAGCAATAGTGACAAATCAAAACCAAACCAAAGCAAACACCCCCCTGTATACAAAAAAGGAAAAGGGATCGGAGAGATTGTTAAGCGGTTTAAGAACATGTACTGCTGGACCCAGGTTCAGTTCCCAGGAGTGTTAGAAATGGGTCTGGAGTAACAAGAAAATGACCACAGGGTTCAAAGTATTTCAGCCAGACAAAAAGTTCTACTTCTGCAGGAGAGTGTGTAGCCCTGCCAAATGAAGCTGGCGAGCACACCCAGAGGGGACACCTGCTGGATTTTTATTTCTGGCACAAAGAAGGAGAGTATTGTGCCTCCCTCTTTCTGCCCAAAATTTGGCTTCACATTCTCAGGTTGTTTGCTAGTTTCAGGGGACATGGATAGTTAGAAAAATGCAACTTTTGACAATGGGATTAAACCTTCAGTACACACTTTGATCTTAACAAAAAAAAATGCTGAGGGGATGGTGACTTTTTGCCAAATGGCATATTCATGATTTTCTTAAAGATGGAGCATAGTCTCATTTAATTCTTTGATAAGATGGTACATTTCATTTGCATTTTCCATAGCACCCATGTGAAGTGGGTCACATGCACCTGCCACTCCAGGTGATCTTTTGTTATCTTCTGGCCTGGGCAGGCAACTGCACTCAGTGCACGTACACCCACACAGACAAGTAATTCAAACTCATTTTTAAAGACAATAAGGCATTTTCTCTTTAAAATAAAGTTCAAAATTTTGTTTATTGTAAGCAGTTCTCAAATTCCTGACTGACCAATGAGTGAAGAGAAAGCAATAATTTTACTTTTCTAGGGCAAAACCTAAACATCTTTAAAATGTAGATATGGCAAGACAGTTTATAGCTCTTCCCAGGTATTTGTACTTTTATGAACCAAGTGATAAGCAGAGAAACAAATAAATTTTGGAATATTAAAAACCAAGACAGATCAACAAGTACTCATTAACATTTTTTCTCCAAGACATTGTACTAGACTATATTATGTGAAGGAAAAAATAATGGGTCAAGCATAGTGTGTGTCTTTGGATGGGTACAGGAAAAAGTAATAAGGTTCATTAAGCAAGTCAGTGTATTGCTAAAGGCACAGAGCAAAAACATCTTGGGGCAATTGCAATTTGCAATTAATTAATAGCTAATTGAAGTCTTCACATCATTTCTTATTAGATTTAATTCTTATAGACAGATAATTTAGGATTCTACTTATAGATGGGAGAGCCTCCTGACATCCTTGTCTCATGAGAATGAGAAGGAAAGATATGTATTTGTAAGAAGCATCTAACAAACGGAACCATTAAATGCAGAGAGGAGAGTGATATTCAGCAATGGTGGGAGCAGGAACAAAAAGAAAGAAATTGAGTGGGTATGAGATTAGCTATATAAGAGAGATCTACCATATCTCCCAGTACCAACAGTTAACAGTGTATTGTCCATGTAAGACTTTCCAAGGAGATCAGAGATCTCATTGCAAGAAGTATCTCAGGTGTATACATATGTGTAGGCTTAAGTTTAGTACATTGAATATGAATGGGTTTTTGTGTATGAACATGTAGATTGGCACTTGTCAGGAGCAGTGATTGATAATAGACATCATGGGATAAAGAAGCTGTTCTAACACCGATTATGATGACGATTATGCACCCAGGTAAATATTCTAAAATATGCCTCACTGTATATTTCAAATGGGCTCCCATATTGGGACGAAATTGGTCTTCCCCATATTTGTGCTGCATGCTTGAGTGAAGCTTTTGTTGTTTATCTTGACAGACAGAGGAGATTGATTTCAATCAAAGCAGCACTTTCTTGTCATTGTTTTGATACAGATTTGTAGGGGAGGAAATCGGTGTTTCAGTTTGTTGGATGCTTGCAAAACCTGGCCTCTCTGTAGCAGGTGCTGCCTACCTTGCTGTTGGTGGTCCATGTGTTTTACCCAGGTAGGGTCACCTCCAATTCGAGGCTTGCTAACTTAAAGTACGTGTGGATTCTTCATTGGAAGCTTAGGACAACGAGATGCTCTTTCTGTGGTGTACTGAATTGGTAGTTGGTGTAGTTTTGAGTTGTCAGAAACAATGTCCTTGACCTTTCTTGTTTAAAGTGGGAAAGCCAACTGTACGTGTAATCAATACTTAAACTTACATGGGAAAGATATTGTCTCCATTAGAGTTCAGACCCTTCTCTCCACTGTTGAGCTTGTAGTTTGCTAAATACAGTCATACAGCACATAATATTTTGGTTAGTGATAGAGTATAACACAGTGGAGGGCCCATGTGGTTATATTATCTAGAAATGTCATAGCCATCTTTATTTGTGTGTCTGTGCTGTGTTTACACAATGAAGTCATTCAGCCAAAGACATGTCTCCTAAACTTTGTATCTGTCCTTCAAGGATGTTGTTATTGTTAGTACCTAAATGATTAACAAATTATCTTACAAATAATCTGGTCTTTGGGAATAGAATTTCTATCATTCAGAGTTACTTTATTGTAAGACTAAAAAAATTTTAAAGTTGAAACTCACTTCTCCTGTTTTAGTAGTATTTCCTTTGATGAGTATCTTAGCATGGCCAAAAGCAATTTGGAGTGGAAAGGGTTGATTACGGCTTATAATTTACAGGGCTTGGGTTTAATCCAGGAACTGAAGCAAAGGCCTTGGAGGAACTCAGCTGACTTGCTGCCTACTGCCTACTTAACTTGGTTCACTCAGCCTGTTTTCTTTTACAGCCAAGGACCACTGCCTCAGGGTTATCACTGCTCATAGTAGCCTGGGCCATCTTATATCTGTAATAACAATAATAATGATGATGATGATGATGATGATGATGATGATGATGATGATGATGATGATAAATGCCCTCACAGACTTATCAATCAAATGGAGACATTTTTTCAATTCAAGTTTGATCTTCACCTATGATCTTGGCTGTGCTAAGTTGAGAAACCTAAGTAGGACTATGCTGTATGGGACATAGTTGTAATCTTAAATCTTAGTTTCATACTTGAGTTAACAGTTTGAAATGGAGTCCTGCCTTTTAAATTTGTGTAATATATAACCGTGAATCTGTTCTGCACTTCCTCCTCAGAAATGGTAACCATGGTCAGAACAGTCACAGCACAATCCGTGGAGCCTGTGCTCCACACAGAACTTAGCACATCTGAAGATTTGTGTTTAAGTATTAAGCCGTCTCTGGCTTGGGAAGTGCTGCTACACAGTAAGCAGCTCATTTTCATTGGATGGTTGAAGAAATGACAAGAGAATTACTTTGGTTGGAATGGAAGGTTCCTTGTTGGGGTCTAGCTAATGGTTTCATATTGAAATAGTTTCAATGCAAGGTGTCAAAACACCCCTGTGAATGTCTTGGTCCCATTTGCATAACAAACATGTGAGCCTTACATTAATAAGTTTGTGATTTCTAGTTATACCTTTTAAGTCACTTTCTTCAACCATCTCATTGCATACAAAACACTATGGGAAAATATTTCAAGCTTTCTAGTGTAGCTCTCCTTCTGTGTCCACATAGGAATATCCTGCTATGAACACATTCATGCTCATTCACTGAAGCACTTAAATTTTTTTTGGTGTGTTTGTGTATGTATACACATACGTATGTATGTACACATTGGATGGCAGCAGACAACTTGTGAGAGACCATTTTCTCCTTCCATATGACTTCCAGGGATCAAGCTTGGTGGTCACGATTGGTAACAAGTGCTTTACTTGATGAACCGTCTTGCCAGTCCCTGATACTTTAAGCAATCTAATAAAATTTTGCTTGAAAGGGAATTTTTCAGAAAAGGCTTTAGTAATGTAAGAGTTATATATCTTAGGGCTAGTGCATCAACAATTTAACATGGTTTTCTGTATTACAAAGGAAAATAGAATGGATTTAACATAGTTTTTGTCCTTCGTCAAAACTTTATCATAGATTTGACAACTAAATGCTTTTCGTACTATTAATTTTTCTTCCATTTTTTTTTTGTCATGAACAATTGTAACACTGAAAATGAGAACCAGACTATCCTGTCAGACAGATTGAGTGTCAAGTGAGCCTGGTGAAGAGGGAGGGTGAAGAAGGGTGCTTAAAAGAAATCCCACACTAGCTCAGAATTGAGAAATAGATGGTTATTTATTTAGGGGTAGACTCACAAATCACAATCCTCTGTTTGAACGGAGAACAGAAACCGAATCCAGCAGCCGGAAAGAGAGTGGATGCATGTTCTACAGTGGCTTATATAGTCCAAGAGGCCACGCCCCAGTGGGCGGGTAACCACAAGCTGTAAGACTTCCTACAGCAGGAGGGCTTTAGGTGCTTGATTCCTTCAAGGCAGCAAGACAAAGTGGGTGGGAAGAGGACACCCAGGGTGAAGATGAGAAAGGGAGCGAGTAAGTCTTCCTTAGTGGAGCAGCTCTTCCCCATGAGCTGCTTACAACCCTTTTTCAGATTGAGATTTTTCTCCTCTAGTTTGTGAGTTCACACTGAGGCTCCGTGTAATGGAAGGATTATGGCAGCTTGAGAAGGTGATTGAAGTGTCTATATCCCAGGTCTCATCAGGTCAGCTCTAAAGCTGCTGGCAGCTAAGCTGACTTCTCTTCCAGTGGTCCCGTGGGAAGCTTTTGACAAGTAGGCAATGTCTAGGTACCCACTTCTGTGGCTATGGAGGCTAACCCTTAGTGTTACCTGAGGTCTTATAACCCATTCAGACTATTAAATTACCAATTATAAGTTGAGACTGGACCACTCCAGTCTTTTTTAGATAAAGCCAAAAAATTGGGCATCCCTATGTTTACTTTATCCAAATAGACAGCTTTGGATGTTAATTATTTACTAGTTAATGTTAATAGATTTGACAACTAATTGTGGTGAGCTTAAGTTGATAGGATATGTCTATCTTCATATGTATTATGTAATTAACATCATTAAAATATTTCAATAAAATAAATCTGTAAGCATAAGATCTTGCTCTTAAAATTAATGTATTTATTGCCTGTGCCCTTCTTAATGCTGAGAATGCTCAAGTATTCCATGTATACAAGTAAATTATACAACTTTTGTCTTACCACATCAGACTTCATTTAGCACAATTCTCCATGTCATTTAAAAATGACAATTCCTTGCTTTTTAAAAGTTACATGATAATCTACATGTGTATAAAATAACTCTTAAGCATTCATACATTGATGGACATTTAAGATCTATATCTTTACTGTTATTATGATTAATAACCACAGCAATCATGGGAGTAGAGATAATGTCTCTGAAGGACCAATTTTTGTTGCCTATGTGTATGTATTAAGAAGTAGGATTACTGCACTTTATGGTAATTCTGGTCTTAATTTTTGAGTAACTTCCATGTTTTCCTTAATGGTTGTATTGACTTAAATTCCCACTGACAATATATAGGTATTTTCTTTTCCTCATGCCCTTGAGGCTTATTATCTTTGAATTTTTTATTATAGCTATTTTAACATTTAGAAGTTCTAAAATTCCAGGATTAATCTTTTTTGTGAAGAAGTAAGCTTTCAAATTTTTGTTCTTTAATTAAAAAATTATTTTAAATTAAAACATAGCTACATTATTTTCCTTTTCTTCTCCATCCAAGCTCTTGGGCATCTTTACCTCACCTACCTCCATCTTAAATTCATGGCATCTTTTTCTTTTTCTTTTCTTTCTTTTTTTTTTTTGGTTTTTCAAGACAGGGTTTCTCTGTAGCTTTGGAGCCATCTTTTTCTTTAATTTCTGTTCACTCTATTACTCTCCCTCTCTCCGTCCCCCCCTCTCTCCCTCTCCCTTCCTCCCTCCCTTTCTCTCTCTCTCTTTCTTTCTCACAGGTATGGTTTTAGGGTTGACTATTGGTATTGGCTAATCTCTGGAGAGGCCTAGTTCCCCATCTTTGAGCAGCTGTTAAATATTATTCACTATAATTAAGAAAGTTGCTTATGTGTCTTCTTATCCAAGGATGGTGTCCCATGAGGTTTTCCCTATACTGTGATATGTCAATTGTTGTTGGAATTGTTCAGGTCTTGTCTAGACAGCCATATTGTTGATGTTTCATTGATAACATGTTCCTGTCACATACGAAGACACAATCTCAAAGCCCACTTCCTGGACCTCTGGCTCCTACAGTCCTTCTGCTCCCTCTTTTGAGATGTTTTCTGAGCCTTAAATGGAGGGGTTGTATTGTAAATGTATCAGCTGGAGCTTGGAAACCCCACAATGAGTTATTTTCTGCATTTTGATTAGTTGTGGATTACTATAATGGTACTTATTGCTCAAAGAATTTTTTTAAATGAGGGAATGAGAGTTATGCTTATATATGGATACAAAGATAATTATTTACAATATAGTTAGGGATTAATACTGGCATAGTAATGTCATGGTAGTAGATTCTCCTTTAGAATCTATGACCTCATTAGCCACAGGTGGTCATTTAGATTTCTAGTGCCAAGCATAATTTCCCTCCTCTTAAGGGGGTCTGAAATCCAATTAGACACTAGTTGATTATTACCAATATATGTTTCCATAAAACTCATGGTGGACTATAGATTCAGTATAGTATACTCCTGCTAAAATTCTATGACATTTTCTCACAGAAATTGACCCTAAAATTCATATGGAATCACAAAGAACCTTGATTAGTAAAGAAATCATGATCAACAAAAACAAAATAGAAGCTACCTAGTCTAATTTAAAATTGCTCTCTGAAGCTATAGTAATCAAGATTGCATAGTGCTAGACCTAAAACAGATGCATAGATGAATGAAACAGAACACTGAACACAGAAATACACATATTCATGGCCAACTCACTTTGATAAAGGAAACAAGAACATACATCTGAAAGTGGATACTCCCTTGAAAAGCAAAAGCTAAAATTAGATCAATATAGGTTGACAATAATGTGAGTATCAGCCAGGTGGTGGCGGCACACACTTTTAATCCCTGGAAGGTAAAAACCGGTGGATCTCTGTTTGTGGCCAGCCTGGTCTACAAGAGCTAGTTCCAGATAGGCTCCAAAGCTACAGAGAAACCCTCTCTTGGAAAGAAAAGCGAGTCTCAAAACTTAAACACACAGAAGAAGGAAGCTGGCAACATTAATTATTGTTGGGAAGTCGTGGGATGCAGTGCTCAATATTTACTCTGGCATGAATACAGTAATACTGCCAATTTGTTTGTTTTAATGACTTCCTTTCTTATGGTGAAGAATATTGAACTTAATGTTTGGAGAGTGAAATGCCCAAATAGCCAAGAAAACAACCAAAATGTAAAGACAAACTGAACAGTAGGAAAAAAACATTTGAGAATTGTATATCCAAAAAGGTTTAGTATCTAAAATATATGAGAAACTCATTAAACACATTTGTGCTTCATTCTGCCAAAACAGCTAGCTGTTGTATTTTCCCCAGAGGGTGCTCCCTTCCTCTTGACCAGTGCAAAGATGCAAAGGATTCTTTTACATCAGTGTTTGAATTCTGGAACACTCACTGAGGTACACTGTGTTGGGAAAATCTTTCTTTGAAATCTTGGTGTTGGCTACATTCTGATAGAGGAAACTATCAAGTATCTGCCAAAAAAATTACAGCCATTATTTCTAAGAACTTGTCTCAAAATTTTTGTGGTTCAAGATATTCACATGGGTAAGAAAGCAAAGAATCTTCATTCTGACACATCCCTATATGCAGAATAATGTTTATCCCCTACCCCTCAGATTAGAGCTTAAGAAGTGATGCACACTAAAATTGCAAGCTAAAGTTCTTTGCTAAAGTGACAACACTAATCATTGCCTAGAGAGCCTGGAATGATGTGTTTAATATTTACTCTGTGGCACAATTATAGTGATTTTTGCCAATTTGTTTATTATAAAAATCTACCATATTTACGATGAAACATTTACTTATATTTAGAGAGAGAAATACTCAACATGACAGATGCATAACACGCTTTCAGTTCTGGGTTCTAGTTGCTAGCTCTAAAATAAGGTTGGGGATGTGCTTATCTGTAGGTCTTGTACAAAGTCTAAGCATGGAGCTCCAAGGATTCCAGCACTCTCCCTGGAAAAGCAGATTCTGTACTGTTATAATCTATGTTGGATACTGAGTCATTCCTGCCTTCTCCTTGACTGATGGTGGGGGAGCTCAGTAGGGCGGCCAAGTGCTCTATTTTCTCATGGACAGGGCTGCATCTGCACTGTAGGAAAGCATTTTTAGTGTTGCCTTAATGAAAATATGCCACGAGGTCAGTGCATGTCCTTACAGGAAAGATTTCCTTGAGTGGTTATGCAAATTCAAGCACCTGGAGCATGTCCTGAATTAGGAACACCATACTTCAGCCTTGAGCAATAACGAAGGGTATTGGAAAGAAGGTCTGTAGGTGCCCAGCATCACAAAATAGTTTTGAAACAGGAGCCATGTTAGAAGTAATTCAAGGGAGTGTCTTCCTGAGAAATCATGAGAGAATATTCTGAGTTAGGGAGCAATACACAGAATCTATTCTCCTAGGACTTGTACATACTTTTTCCTTTGCTAAGACGTGTAAATGATTTGTGTGTTTACATGTGTACAGACTGGGCATGTGCAAGTCAAGGAGCTTAGGGAGCTCCATTAATCAGCCCTGTTAGTTCGTGCTGAGAGTTCTGGCATTGCATCTTTTTACATGTGCTTCAGAGATAGGTTTATGGCACATCAAATATTCAGGGAGTGTTGGCTTCTGATCTAACCAGAAGAGCTTTGGGAATTGTGATGTCTGTTTGACATATTGGGTCTTAGGTGTCTCTTCAGAGCTTTTCTGTACTGTTCACAAATCCTGCTGCATTCCGGAGATGGGATTTAGACTGAGTCATCTCTTCTGAACTTTAAATTTATCTTGACTTCTAGTTCTATATTGCTTTTATGCTACAGACTGACAAGCTATAGATTCGAAATTTTAGGGGTGGAAAAGAAAAGGATGATGGAAATAAGAAAAGGCTGAGAATTTTATTGGATAGGCTAGAACAGTATAGGGAAGGTAAGCCCTTAGAGTATGTTGGGGGTTTCTAAAGGGTGGAGGATGGGGCTCCAGAGACAGGTGAAAGGTGACCACTTAGCATCGAGGCATAGTCAAGATGGGATTTGAGGTTTCAAGTTGAGCTAAGAACAGGTCTTAACAGGAAAGGGCGTAAGAGCAGGATCCCAGTAAAGATGCAGTTTCTGGCACTTTAAAGGCTGGTACAGGCTCAGTAACTTTAAAATATAGTTGATAACTCCAGAAGATTAATTGTATTTGGGACAACCAGAACAAAAGAGTTACTGGTAATGCCCCTTGTTACTTATCAGATTTTTGTATTTGGTGTGATGTTATTAATTTTTTTTCTTTTGGACCACAAACCTATGAGATCTGTTAGTTATGGACATTTGGGGCAAGTCTCCTTGCTTACCCCAGGTTTTAATTAATAAATCCCTGGCCTGGTTTTTCAGATTGTGGCTTTGACTCTTTCTTGACAACAGAAGAGTGTTGAACAATGTCTCTTGCACCAGGGTGTGTGTGTGTGTGTGTGTGTGTGTGTGTGTGTGTGGTGCATGATGGTAAATAGACACGTGACCTTCATGGTCTATTCTTAGCTTCCTTTCCTCCACACTGGCATTAGTATCTCCCTCATTGTGTTGTTGTGAAGATGCACTTAGCTAATACATGCAGAGTGGTGTGGTGCACCCCTGAGAGCAGTATTTGGCATATACCACCATGCGTGTTAGTATTAGCTTATCTAAAGTCACCTACTGGATTGTCCTTTTTGATTGTGCAGGCAACTTAGTCTGTTTTGTCCTTCCTCTTTAAAACTTCAGAATCTGGGAGTGGGGCATGGTTATTGTTTGAATAGACGCATATTTTCCTTCATTCAGGTCTAGTTCCAAGTACTCATGTGAATTTGTATGCAGTATGAGGGGTGGTGATGGAGAGGGACCGTTGAAGGGCATGGATTCTCTGCATAGCTAATTAGTCTGTAGCACAACCTCTCTGAAGCTGATTTATATCTGAGACCCATGTGTGAATTCTGAGCAGAGTCCCATAGCCTACCCACTCTGCATGCCTTTGACATGGGAGCCATCTCATTCATATCTTCCTGTTGCTGGTGACCAGCAACTGGCCTTTTGTAGTATCGTGGCTTTCTTGTTACCACCAAACTAAAATCATTGTAATGTTTGAACTCTTAAAAGTAAACCCTTCAAAAAAATTGTCATAAAGTTGGAAATGTCTGTTTTCAAATGTTAAGTGAATAGTAAGCCCATTCCTATACTTTACCAATCTGATAAGGCAAAAAGTTGACCTAGGGTAATTTGCAAAGGGATATTGTCTAAACAGAGAGCAAAGTGACAGCATAATATCCTGCCAGAGGAGCAATGTTTGTACTACTGAGAAAACATGTGACAAAATCTTCTTATTGAAGCATCTGCATATCACTCATACTGTGCTTTGTTGGAGAGCATCTGCTTTAAGGACCGTGTAAACCCAGGGGTCGTTGTGCCAGTGTGATCAAACAAGAGATACATCTTTTACTCATTGTCCCTTCATCTTGAAATGGAGTTTCTAGAGCCCTTTTAATTTGTTAGGTACGAGATAACAAGAGTGTCTTGTGTTGCACTTTTTAATCTCAGTTGGTGCTTCTCAACGCAATAACTGCGCTCCCCAGAGTGATGCTAATGAGAAGCCAGGTGTCTCAGGTCCTGATGGCTTCAGGATCTGAGGATGGCATAGGAACTATCAAGACATGATTAGAGGAATGGAACCTTGGCTCCAAAGGCCTGCTTTCTGGGAGTCTTAAAAGCCCTTAAATGGAGGAAATGGAGATTACTGGGGGAGATCCCAATTCCAGGAGACAGAAGGTCCTGTGTTTGAAATTTCCTGACATTGTGCCCCGTGTTCCTCATTATATGCCTCTTCATTTCACCCTTTGTGGTTCTCTTTAAAACAACCTAGTAAAAGGAAAGTGTGCTGAGTTTTCTGAGCCATTACAGCAAATGACTGAACAAGAGGAAGGACTTGTGGGAAACCATGAGAAGTGTGGGTAGCCAGGGACTTCACACTTGGATTGACATTTGAGATGAAGGACACTCCTGTGAGGCTGAGGTTTTTTTGTGTGTGTGTGCTAGATCTTCCTGAGGCCACGAACTCTTTATTTATTTATTTATTTATTTATTTATT